>CATQJQ010000110.1:0-32834 GCA_958299815.1 Sarcophaga carnaria | reverse complement strand
GTCGTGCGCTTGATGGGACCCGTATTGCGACGACCGGGAACGGCTCGCGTGTATGCAGGAGAGGCTGCGGTGAAATGGCGCCTGATACCCTCTGTTCAATCAAACAAACGCACGGACTCGACGCTGTCACGGGAGGCTGTTCCGATGTTGCTCTCCTGCTTGGACGGAGCTGAATGGCCTGCGCAGTCGACGCAGAATGCTGGGAATCAAAACACAGGTGGGAGCGGGAGATTTCTTTCCTCCTGCACGGCAAGACACAGTGGCGGCAAGGATGAAAGGTGAGGGGGACGGGGGGGGGACAAAGGATCGGTGCAATCACGCTGCTGCTTGGGGAGGGGCAGCCGCTGACGGTGTCTTCTGCCAAGTCCGCACGGTCTGTGAAAGTTGCGCACAAAGGAGCGCGGAGACAAGAGGAATAACAAACAAACAAACGGAGCACAACTCTTTTTTCAAGGAAGAGAAGAGACACCCTCAGCAATGATACGGACGCACGCTTATGTCTTTTTGTCTATTTTTGCCGGGGGGGAGGGCGAGGGGGAGGGAGGGTTTGCTTGCTAACGATGCTGCGGAGAGGGGCGGTGTCTGTCTATCGGGATCTGATGAGGGCTCTGCCGTCGTACCGTGAAAGGAATGAACCGTTTTTTCTTTCTTGAAATCAAGAGACGCGTCCTCTTATATTTGATTTCCTTTTCAAAAAGAACGAGCCGAGTGGACGACGGAGGTACGAGTCGTGTAAAATGAGGTTGCGAAACAAGAGTAAGAGAACAAGAGAACAAGAACAAAGTGTTGCTGAGAGACCAAACGGCAGAGGCAAAGGCGACTGTACGGTTGAAGACGTGTGCTTGGTGGTGCGCCAACAAATATATAGATATATAGAGATGAATAGAGAGGAAAAATAAGAAGGGATAGAGGAAGAGGAGGAGGGGGTTGCGTCTGGCTAGGCGAAGCTACCGAAGAAAGAACCAAACGAACCACCGCCACCACCACTACTACCAGAGCGTCTGCTGCCAAGCACACGCGTGTAAATAAACACACCAAGGAAGCGATACAACAATAAAAAGAAATGGAGGTTTTTCTTCTTGATTTTTCTCTTCGCTCTATCAATTTGCTCTCACAGAAGCAGAAGAAGAAGACACCACCTCTCAAAATATATATATATATAAGATAAAGACCCCAAACACCAACGCGCACGCGTTGTCCTGAGAGGTGAAAAGGAGAAGTATGTGCGTGAATGAACACACAAACGTTCACAGAGCAACAAGGAGCACGTGAGGGGTGGCTCTGTGGTGGGCGGAGAAAGAAGAAGAAGAAGAAGAACAACAAGAACAAAATCTGTAGCGAATGCGGCACACCAGTGTAAGGCAGAACGGGAGACTTTATTTTTTGCTGTATGTTTCCGCTGTCTGCTACGTTGGTTTGTTTACATACGTTAAGGTGACTTTACGTGTTCTCTCGTGGCGGTAGGCGCGGGTGTGGGATGTGGTGGGACAAGACGGAGACAGGAAGAGGGACCCATTCAGAGAGAAAGCATCCGGCAGGAGGAGAGGAGGAGACGTACCGAAGAGAGACAACAAAAAAAAAAAAAAAAACAAGGAAATAACGGCTCACCTCGTGCGCAGAGAGAGAGAGAGGGGCGGCACACGATGGTGCACGTACACGCATGGGCATGCCCTTTGCAGGACTCATTCTTACAGTCCGTCGGTGGTTTTATCTTTTGGGCTTACTCATTGTTATTATTATTTTGTTGTTGTGACACGTTCATGATGAAAAGAAAGAGTCAGTACCACACGCCATGACAGCTACAGCACTTTCTCGGAAACCTCCGCCTTCTCCTGCACGAGCGTCTCCCACAACGCCACCGTGGCCGCCAGAATCGACTGCAGTGCCGCTTCATCAGACGTGCGCCGCCACACACGTCGCTGGGCTGCCACATCAATGAGCGCAACGTCCGAGTTCGTCACGTTTATTGCGGCATTCGTTTCCCTGTGCCCCGCCATTTCCGGAGGGGACGCCACCGACGCTGCGGTGCCCGTTGCAGGCAGCAGCAGCAGCTCGGCAGCCAGCCTCTCCTTGGTGGTTGTTCTCGCCACTCCTACTGGTGTCGCTGCTGTTCCGGTCTCACGGAGCGTCTCAGCGCTAGAGCTGCTCGTTTGCTTCTTTTCTTCTTCGCGTGTCTCGGCCTGTCGCACCTCCCGGCCGGAGGAGAGAGGGACGTGGTACGGCGCCGGGTCCAGCACCACCTCTTTCCACACCCACCGCGGTGCCCACGTGCGAGATGACACGGCCGCCGTCCGATCTGCTGTTGTGTGACGCGTCATCCCGTCAGCATCTACGTGACGGAACGAAGAGAACGAGGCCGACGAAGTACCTCTATGTGAATGGTTCCCTGCCACGCCGGCGTACCAGGCACCCAAGGTGCGGAAGTTTTGTTCCTGCACCAGCGCCGCGACGGCGATCGCGTCTAGTTGCTGCGTGCGCTGCACTTCCTTGTCGTGCAGCCGCATAAAGCCGATCGGGCTGATAAGAAACAGCACCGCACTCAGCGACAGTCCGGCGCTGATCCAGGCAAGCCTGGACAGTTGCGCAACCTGCTTCGGATGTCGGATGCGCCAGACACGGTGAATCTGCGCACGCTGATAGTACAGCGCGACGCCGCACACGGCCGCCGCGCACAACACCGTCCCCGCCAGCAGCCGGCTCCACTGCACGAGATGGCGCGTGTGTCGAAAGCGTTTGTTCGAGAGCTGCTCGATGTCGTTATAGAGGAGACGACTGTCCACGCCGTATGCTTCACAGAGAACATCTGGGGAGCTGCTGCTGGCGCTGCTGCGACTGCCGTCGCTGTCGCTGGCGCTTGTCTCTGCCATACGTGCACAGCCTATCTGAAAAAAAGAAAAAAAAATGGAGCTGATCGATATCAAAGGTAAGGAGCAGAATAGACGGCGATTCGAAAGGGACGTGGGAGCGGAAAGCATCGATATACCGCGCCAAATTCCGTTGCTGATGCATTTGCCCTCCTCGGACAAGCGGCAACGCGGTCAGAGAGTACAACGCGCCTGCCACGAAAAGGATAGCATGCGCAGCGCTTACTCTCCCTCCCGCATTATCTTTCCCTCCGTGAAACGCCCTTTTATGCGAGTCCAGGCGCGGCTTGCTCCGTCACGGGGCGGTCCTGGTTTGCACCGCACACGACCCTGTCTCCGCGATCGCGCCATTTATGCCGCACTCCACAAACTTCCGTGAGTGACGACGCGACGCTTTCTTTTCTTCCGTTTTTTTTTCTTTTCCGGTGCCGCCGCACTGCAACGCGGAGAGCACACCTCGATACACAGACCTCGCGGCACACCGCCACCACCGTCTCAGTGAGAGAAAACTAGTACGAAGAAACAATTCGGACAACGCGGCTTCCGCGACACCCCAAAAGAGAGAGAGGCAGAAAAAAAAAAAAGAGAAGAGAAGAGAAGAGAAGAAAAAAAGGTGTTGAGGACAATGTTCAAAAGTAAAATGCGGCGAGAGAGCGAGAGCGCGAGAGAGGGAGAGAGCCGTGAATCTCGCACCACGAGGGGTCGCTTTGCTTCGAATGCGGCCTTCTCGCACATCTTCGATAACTCGAAAAGCAAACAGCGACAAAAGACAAGTGGCTGAGCAGCTGCAACAAAAGAAGACGAGAGAAAAAAAAAGAAAAAGAAGGCTTGTGTGTAGACACACAGCTCGGCCATTCCAGCCTTGACAGGCAGCTCCCAGAGTGCTTTACGCTACTTGGAAATAACACTCTCGCTCTCTCGCTCTCTCGCTCTCTCACACGCACAAACCCGAAGAGAGAAAGCGACGCTCGACGTAACGGCGGGCGAGGCGGCCAACGCTGCTCCTTTTATCTTGCCTTTTTTGGTGGGTGAGGGCAGCAAAGGTGTTTGGCACCTGAAAAAGGAAAAAGAAAAGAGAAAAGGGTTGAAGAGTAGAGATGAAAATCAGCTCTCACGTTCGAGAGGAAAGAACAACACACACACACACACACGAGCTGTAACTATGAATGTAATAGAGAAGTAAAGACGGAGAGGAGTCGAAGAGACATCATCGAGCAAAGCAAACACACCCACGAGGCACAAAAAGGACGTCATGAAAAGAAAACCGGAATGTGATTCATATACAACTACAACAACAACACAACACGTGCGCGAAGATTTGTGCGTGGATCGAGACGAGCAGCGCCGGTGTCAAGACAAATTCGCACGCCGCGGTGCTCCATCGACACTGCTTCCTCTTCTCTCACGCTCTCCCTCTTCTAAGCCTTGATGATGTTGAGACGAATAGCCTTGCCCAGCTCCGCCGCCACCGGTAGCGTCAGCACATTGCGGTAGTAGCGGAACACGTTCGGGAAGTGCACGATGATGTCCGACTTCAGTTCTGACATGGAGAGGGCACCGTGCAGGGCCATCGCCAGCACCAAGTCCGCCGCCGTCAGCGAGTCGCCCACAATGAACAGGAGGTCCTGCCGTTGCACCACCTGGCCCCCCACCGCCGCGCCGCCGATCGTGCCACGCGCGGAACGCAGCACGGACGCGCGCGGGGTGGCGGAGCTCAGGCGAGGGGTCATCATGCTGTCCCGTGCGGTCGAGTGCCCGCGGCGAGAGCTGCGCGTGTCGGCACCGTCCGCCACGCCGAGCGCCTCATCCGTGGTCCGCTTGATCTGCTCCAGATGCTTTTCTCGCTCCTGCCGATCCTTCTCCGAGGAGCGATTACGGATGGAGCCGGCCACGTTGTACACGGAGCTCAAACGGATGTCGCGGGTCACACGGTTGGACGTGTACTCCTCCTCGTTCCACAAGAAGTCGTCTTCGGTCATGGCGGTACGCGCCGTTAAAGAACCGGACTGCTGCACCATGATCCGGCGCTCCTCCTTCAGGTGCCCCAGGCGGTGCTCCAGTCCCTCCAGCGCCTTCCACAGCGCCGCCTTCACGTCGTCGCCCGGCTTCGGGCCGCTCTTCCTCTCGAAGAGATGATACTGCTTCGTGTAGTAGTCGATGTGGGTGATGGCGAAGTCGAGCCAGCTGTCCACCACCGTAGATTCCAGAAGGGAGTGGCCGTACATCGCGTACGGCACCGGGTACTGGGGATGGGGAGTCTTCTCATTGCCGCCGCCGCTCTCGATACCCATATCCACGGCGACCAGCATCACCTCCGTACGGGCCAAGTACCGAATCATCGCGTTCGACTCGAAAAGGTAGCCCTCATCCGTTTTCATCACCGGCACGCGCTGCATCGGATGGCAGTTGAGGCGGTACTCCTCCGCTTCGTTTTCTTTGCCGATCGTGATGGGGACGTGCTTCAGCTTGATACCGGCGTACGCGGCGACGAGCAGCACGCGCTGCACGAAGGGGGAGTCGATCGGGCCAATGATGGAGACGACCATCTCTGTTGTGTTTGTATCGGTCTGAGAGTGTGTGTGTAGGGGGAGAGCCGTGGAAAGAAAGAAAAGGAAGGACCGCGCGGGGGAGCGTATCACTGCCTGAACGATTGCGTGTGCGTGTGCGACGTTGCGACCGATAATAAACTTGCGGTTGAAGGTGAGGAGAAGAGAACAACAACAACAACAAAGAAAAAAAAACGAGTGTGGAGGCCGTGAGAGTCAAGGAGAGGGCAGGAGGGGAGGGGGGAAAGAGGAAGAAGAAGAGTGTGGAGAAGCAAGGAGAAGGAGACGCCCTTCTTCTTTTCTTTTCAAATCATTCCTGAGCTCTTTTTAACCGTGAAAAGAAGCGTTGAAGACGCACTGGCAGTGAAGAAACACAGAACCCATCTTCTTCTTTTTTCCATCTCTGTGCGAGTCCCACAACGATGAGACCGAAACGTTTGCTGATCTCGTGCTGGGCTGCTGTGCGTGCGCGAGAGGGGATAAGAAGTGATAGGGTGTGGTCGGTCGTCGTGCTGCTGCATGTGCCGCTTCCGTACCATTGGCATCCTAACACGACACAGGAAAACAGTCACAGCCGCGACAGCGTTGCGTCATGTACGTACACAGAAAATATTGCAGAAAAATAGAGGCACCGTCCTCCCCTTTCCTCCAGCTGTCAGGTGCTGCTGGAAGGCACACGCACACGCACACGACGAAGTGTCGCACGCTCTTCCTTTCCAATTTTTTTTTATTTATTTCTTCTGTGTTGAAATTTCTATGAGTTTGCGATACTCTTTTCAGTAGAAGAGAAGGAACAAACAACCAATCTCCCAAACCCCCGGCACACGCCATCCGCCACTACCGAACAGCGAAGAAGAAGAAAAAGAAACACGAAGAGAAACACGAAGAGAAACACGGGGCTTCTTGCAGGAGGCAAAGAAAACACTGAGAAGGAGTGCTTAAAACACACAAACAACGAAAGGACAAAGAGACAGCGACGGCTACAGAGAGAAGATGACCAGAAGGAAGAAGAAGAAAAAAAAAAAGAAAAACGGGGCACACCCAGCATTCGATTACGCTCCCGCCAGATTACAGCCTCCCATGCGTCATTCGAGAGCACACACGAAGAGAAGTCCATACGTGGCGGCGGCCACGCTGCACCACAGGGCCGTAAAAACAAACACACACACACACACACACACACACACACACACACACACACACACACACGAAAAAGACAGAGAAGAGCATCGTCTGCATCGGAGGCCAACACAAAAGCGCAGAGGAAACAGAAGGCTAAAAAAGAAATGATAACGGGGAGACACAGTCCGGTTATGAGGTGGCACCTTCACAGATACATACATGGCAAGAACCACTACCACCTCGACTTCTTACGCATTCGCTGCCGGGCTGGCACTCGTCGGAATACCGGCACCCTCGTTCCCACCTGTCGGGCTGCCCGAAACGGGCGTCGTCGCGGCGGCGGCCTTCGCCCGCGAGCGCTGCGCCTGCTGCCGCGCCGCCTCCTCCATCGCGGCGACCAGCACGCTCTGCTCCTCCACGTCGGCGCCGTTCACGACATAGTTGTCCGCCGTACGCCCCTCCTTCCACTCGTTCGGATGGAAGACGTTGTAGGTGCCGGTGAAGATCTTCTGGCCGTCCGGCTCCGTTGTTACCGTCTCCATGAGGGAGCCGTTTTCCAGCTTCACCGGGTGGGAACCAGTGCTGGTCGCGTTTGTGGTAGCGCCAGCCACGCTCGTAGAGGGCCCGTGCCGCGGCGAGGTGCAGCACGTCGCGTGGCATGCTGTAAAAGATGTAGAAAAGCGTCTCCTCCTTGAACTGGTTGAAGGATTTCATGGAGAGGGAGCGCGGCGGGGCTTCTTGTAGCTGTCTGGGATCTTGAACTCCGGGAGAATAAAGTAGTGGTGCGTGTCCAGCGGCAGAGTGGCGAGCGTGGGGTGCAACCATTCCTGCTGCGACACGGAGAGACCGAGCTGTGTGATATCGAAGCCGCGCGTGATAAAGGAGAAGTTGATCTCGTCCGCGTCTTGCTGGCTCACCGGGCGACCCGTCGCGGGGTCCGTCGGCTCATCTGCAGAGGGCACGTGCGGGGCGGGGGTCATGGGCGGCGCCGCCTGCAGGACCTTCACGAGTGGCTTCAGGCCGTAGTCGTCCTCCACCTCGATCCTGCCGCGTGCGGGGGCTGCCGAGACGGCTGCGGGGTTCATACCCATCATTCCCGGCACCACTCCGCCCATCCCGGGCAACATGTTGTTGCCGCCCGACACCGGCGGGGAGGCCGTCGCGATCGCCTGGTCAAAGCGGGGCCCGACCTGCGGATTGCCCGTTCATCGCCATCATTGCCTCGGGCGTGACACCGGCCGCGGCTAGCATCGCTGCACGCTGCTGCTGCAGTTGTGGCGGCAGGGGCTGCTGGCCGGGTCCACCAACACGCGGCGGCTCCGCCACACGGCCGCGGCCCTGCGGGTGCAGAAAGTCGGGTAACGCGTCCTTCTTCAGCCCGGTGTGCGGATCATATGTGGCGTCCTGCTGCATCGGTGTGCCGGGCTTCCCGCCCGCCGCGGCGGCGTAGCCGATGGGCGGGGCGGCACCACCGGCGGCGGCCGCGTCCTTCAGTCGCTGCTGTTGCTGCTGGTGCTGCAGGCGCAGCTGGTGCTGCGTCAGGACGTCGTTCGACCACTCTTGGTACCCCTCTAGCTGGTTCAAAAGCTTGCGAGAACGTCCGCTGGACTCGATGAACTCCGTCATGCCTTGGTGGTGCATCGCCTCGATGACGTCGAAGTTGTCGTCGGGCTGCTCCACCGGCGCCGAACGCGGTGCCAGGCCGTCGGCGGGTTCTCCTTGGCCCCGTTGCTGCTGCTGCTGCAGACGGTGCTGCGCGCGCAGGTCCGCCGCCCACGCCTCGTGCGCCTCCAGCAAGTTCAGCAGCTTGCGGGAGCGGCCGCCCGACTCGTAGAACTCGCGACGCGCCTGTTTTCGTCAGCTCTTCTCGCAGGTCAAAGTTGACTACGTCAGGCTCCACGGCGGCCGGTGTCGCATTCGCATTCGGCGGCGGCTGGGCCGGCCCGCCGGGGTAGCGCTGTGGCTCCTGCGAGCGGGGAGGCTGCTGCTGTTGTTGTTGCTGTGGGGCAGCTGGGACTGCCCCGGTGGCATCTGCTGCCCTGCTCGCCCGCGCATCGCCGCCGCCGCCTGCTGCGCCTGCTGCTGTTGCTGTGCCGCCTGCTGCTGCTGCTGCCGCCGCTGCAGCTCCAGCATTGTTTGGTACTGCATGTGGGGGTTGAGCGCTTGCAGTTGGACAAAGTTGGGCGGGTAGTTCACGTAGAAGGGCTGGTTGGGGGCGCCGTTCTGCGCGTAGTAGAAGCCCTGCGCGGCGGCCGGCATGCCGTTGTCGCCGGGCTGGAAGGCATTCGATTCGCCATATATATATATATAAGTTTTTTTTTTGTTGTATTCCCTTCTGCGTGTGTGCTGTCGCCTTCGGCTCGATCGGTGGTCTTCTGACAGAAGTGCCTATTCTTTCAAGCTTGCGGAACACCGGTGAAGGGAGGTGCGGAGGTTGTAAAGTGCTGTATGGACACGTGCTTGGTACACGAGCAGCACAGAGGATAACGTAAAGGTGTCTCAAACGTCTCTGCTCTTTTTCTTGCAGCCGTTGTCGCTGCACAACACTGGAGGTGTTATAAGAGGTGCAGCGAGGGAGTTAAAGCGTGGTCGTGGTGCTGAGACGGACAGGCTGCGTGTGCGCACCGGTGCGAGGCAGAATCGATACACGCCGAAAGAGAGGAGAGTAGATCAAGCGCAGATACGACAGCGAGCCCGCAAACGCCAGCAGTTCACACAGAGTGCAAGTGAGAGACGGAGAGAGAAGAGAAGAAGAAAAAAAAAAGAACAACAACAACAACAACAAAGAAACAAGAGAGGAGAAGAAGACCAGACAAAAGAAACGAGGGGACCTAAAAATAAACCGCTTCGAAGTACGATCTTTTCACGGATTTCTGTTCCATTTTGGGTGGTTTTCAAGCGGATGTGAAGCGCGCGTGTGTGTGCGTGTGTGTGTGCGTGTGTGTGCGTGCGTGCCCCCATCGTGATCGTTGGTGACATGCGGAAGGTGTTCGACAAAAAGACGCGTAAGAAAAAAGAAAAAGAAAAAGGGTTTGAAAGAGTTGAAGAGAACATGCGAGTGTGCACGTATCAATCGCAAGCGGTGAGTGTATATGTGTGTGTATGGGCTACACGCGCATCGACAGTGTCGTGCAGACGAGACCATTCTACCACGCATCCGAGCACCGAAGGAAAGGCGATGTGCAGAGATCGTGTCTGCCGTGCACGATCGCAGAAGTCGAGGAGCGACACGCCACCTTCACGGAAGTCGCCTTGGCTTTGGTGTGGTGCCGCCAGACACTACGATATATATTCTTATGTTGGCTGCGCAGAAAAAAAAAAGAAAAAGAACACGTTCGTCGAGCAGCCGCGCAGATGACCGCAACGGACACCTCCACCCACTTACATCGATGAAGAGAGGCGACGAGAGAGACAGAGAGGAGAAAAAAGAAAAAGAGGAGGCGGCGGCCAAAACATTCGCACAAAGGGAGCTCGCAGACGGCGTGCTGAAAAAGCAGTGAAGGCATCCAAAAAAAAAAAAAGAAGAAGAAAAGAATAGACACGTATCACGACTGAAGACGACCAACCAACAACCGCACACAACATCGACAGCGAGAAAAAAAAAAAGAAGAAGAAAAAGAAAGCAGCTGCAAAGCGTTGGACACGTACGCCTAAGAGAATACCATACAATGCAGAAGAAGAGGAGTATAGCCGCAGCGAGCGAACGCAAACACACACACACACACACACACACACACACACACACACACACACATACGACGTTCCACCAATTCGACACTAACGCTCTCATGAACGCTTCGAAAGCCTGCAAAACAACTAGAGGCACACTTTCACGTCTCTGCAAGAAAAAAAAAAAAAGGAACACGTACCACCCAACAACGAAACCTCAGCATCGGCACGCCCCTCCCTTCCCTCACTGCGGTCTCGCGGACGCGTCCGATCCTTTTGAGAAGTTCGGGTACGCCGCCAGGGCCCGGTTCAGCAAATCTTCTTCCTCGCTCTGCCCAGCGCGTGTACGCTCTCCGTGGGTGGCCCCGCTCAACTGGCCCGATCGCGACGCGTTATACGACGGCGGCCGGGAAGGGGAGTGACGGGAGGTGGAATGCGGATGCGGCGGCGATGAATAGCGGCGGTGCCTGCGGGCAGAACCCGCGCGCGACTGTCCTGTGCGGCGGTGCCAACGAGCATGGCGGTGCTCTGACTGCTGCATTTGTGGGGGTTGAATGACGAGAGCGGCGAGGGATGTCTGTCTCGTGGCGGGCGGGGACACGGATGTGCATTGCACGGGTGCCGCGGTGCTGGAGGCGATCGCAGGGGATTGCGGCGATGTGAAAGAGGGGCTGCGCAAGGCCGCGGCGGGCAGCGAGGAGGAGAGAGGGATGGTGGCAGGCCGTATCGCGTGCTCGGCGATATTGGTGGTCTCGCCTTTGTCCATGAAAGACGCACGTGTGAGTGCCTCAATGGGCAGGGAGCGAGGCGACGCAGAGACTGGCCTGCTACCAAATGGCGCAGCCTCTCCGCTCGTGGGAGACGGTGCGACACTGGGAGCTGCCTTAATGTGTGCTTGTGCGACGGCGTTCACTGACTGTTGTACTGCGTTTCCGTGTGCTTCTCGCACCCCGTGCGGCTCCTCCAGCGCCGCAGGGACACTGTGGTCGTGCCGTGGGCTTCCTTTACTGCTGCGGCTGCTGTTGTTGCTGCTGTGGCGACCCGTGTGGTGCCGCAGGTGCCCACTCGTGTTACTTCCGAGTTGACACGACGATAGCGACGGCGCCGCCGAGGTCGCAGTTGCGGAGGCCAACGCACGACTGCCTAATGGGGAATGCAACGACACGGAGGAGCGGACGCGCTGGTGAGGGTGGCGGCCGGCGGTTCGGGTGAAAAAAGTGCTGCGGCGCGGTTCGGACGGGCGCTGGCGCACCGGTGGCTCTCCTTCCCCTCCCACGGTGGCCGAGAACAGCGGCGTCAACGTCTTTTTGCGTGGTGCCTCGTCCTCTCCGTACGGGCTCTTCTGCGCTTTTCTGCCGCGCGTTGAGAAGGAGATGCCGGTGATGCGGTCTGTCCGGATGCTGGTGGGAGAAATCTTAGAGGGTGGGCTGTGCTGCGCGGTGAAGCAGGCGAGACCCGCGCCGAACGGTTGTGCCCGCGACGGACCAGATGGGCTGCCGCTGCGCAGGCTGTCCTCCGTTCCCAGTATGCGTTCCTCCCCTTTCAGAAGAACTTTCCCCTTTGCAGTGACGACGCCGACGCTGCTCAGATCATCGCTTCGCTTCACAGGCTCCTCCGTCACACCTGCGTCTTGAGGTACCCCCGTGGTGTTTTCCACCGCGGCGCGTGCGCAGGTGTGCGGGCGACACGTCGTGGCGTGCAACGGTTGACTGCTGCGATCACGGCACTGATGGTGACGATGGTGACAGTGGCGTGTGCGAGCGCGAGGCTGACGCGCGTTCCGCGTCGTCGTTTCGTCGCTGGCATGCGTGCCGTCCTCTTCTTCTCTCTTTCTTTGTTGCTCGTTCTCGCAGCGTTTCGCTTCTGCCTTCTGCTGGTGGCGCTCCTTGCTTTTTCCTCGACGCGCGTCGCGGCGGCGCGCTTTCGCCTCTGCTGTTCGGCGTTGCTGCTCCGCCAGCAGCGCCGCGTCGGCTAACAGCTTCGCCGCCCCGGTCGCACTCTTTGGGTTCAAGTACGTAAGCTTACCGTTGATTCGCACGCACAGCAAGCGCTGCTTCATGAAGCTAGCAAACGGCGACTTCATTCCACCGCCTTTATCGACGTCCACGCGGTACCCGCGCCGTTTCGCGACCTCCAACGCGGGTCGGTGCCGCGGCCGGGTGCGGCGGTAGCGATCCAGACGGCGCTGCTCGACGGAGCGCGTCTGCTGCTGAATATTATGCTTGTCGGACGCCGTCGGGTACGACGAGACGTGACGGTGACGGCCATCAAGCCGCTGTTCTTGACGCTGGACGTGGCCGCGGGGAGGCAGGCCAAGAGCTGGCCTGGCGCACACTCGGAGAAGGACGGCAGAGACGGGTCACGCTGTCCAAACGACAGCAGCCGCTGCGAATAGTCATGTGGATGTTGTTGCGGGGAAGAGGTGCTGGGCTCTTTCGACGTGAAGCCCAGTGCCGGTGCGGCATTTTGCGTGAGAGACGGACTATGGTGGCGGTGGCGCTGATGGTGCGCCGTGGTGAAGGAGCTACCGCGGTGCAGGATGGAGAGCGTCGGCTGCTGCTGACGTGTGCTGCTGCTCGCCAGCGTGCGCTCTTTTGCATTCACAAAGGATGCGGTGCGACCCCAACAGCTGCCTCGCGCTCACCTGTGATTTTTCTCGCGACTCTTTTCCGTCTGAGGCGTCGTCGTCGTCGCTGGACGGTGTGCTCACCTCCGAGCGACCTTTAAGTGCGGTGAACCGAGGTGAAAACATGCGGACGCTGCTCGTCCGCCTGAAGCCGCAGCTGCCAGGCTTCCCACTCGCAGCCGAGTGACCGGCAGCGTTTGCCCGTGCCGACAAGACCATGTCGGAGGAGAAGTGAGTCGTTTCCTTGCTGCGATGGGCACAGGTGTTGCGGCGCGAGGACGTGGGTAGGGGCAGTGGAAGTGCACGAGACGGGCTTTGAGACGACGGTGGCGGTTGTGGCTGCTGGTACTGCGGCGGCGCTGTGAGGGTGGTCAGCCGCTTGGGATCCAAGGTAAAACCGAAGCCCACGCCCGTGGCGGAAACCACGGAGGAGACGGCGGATCTGGATGTGGCGACCGACGAAGCGTCCACGGAGGACGATGACGACATGGCCGACAGTGTGGAGGACGTTGCCGAGGAGGTGCTGCCGCTGCGGTCGTCGATGCAGCTAGAGCAGAAAGAAACTGACGAGCCGCTGCCGTGCGAGCACTTGCAGGCACCTGCTTCGCTGCAGCTGCTGCTGCTGCTCGTCTCCTCGGTGGTGACTGTGGTGGTGGAGTACGCTGATGCTGCTGCTGTTGCTCTTGCGGTGGCGGCGATTGTGCGCACCACGGGATGGCAGCGCGGACACGGCGCGTAATAGTCCGAGGCGTGAAAGCCACCACGCAGCTTCAGACGCAGCGGTGCGTCCAATACCGTAAAGAGAGCGTTGAGGGGCGTGGCGTCACCGTTCGCGGACATGCCCTCGTCCTTCCTATCCTTCTCTGCTGCGTGCGCCAACGACAGCGGCTCTGAAGTACGCGGCACCGCGTAGGCAGCCTCTGCTTGCACAGGAAAGAGGCGCTTCTCCAGCTGGTAGTACACGTCGTCCACCGCGTCGCTGTCCACGTCGTCGTAGTATAGGAGAGAGGAGGAGGATAAATGCGGGCTGTAGGTCGTGCCTTCTCCTTGTGCACCTGGATGCTGCTCTTGCTCGCATCGATTGTTTGAAGCGGCCTCCTTTGCTGGTGCTGCGCCTTGCGTGTCTTCTTCGCGTGCCGACACATCCCGCGGCACTTCTTCTCCTTCTTTCTCTGCATTCGATGCTGTCCCTGCGGCCCCACTGGCGCTCGTGGACGTGGAGACGACATCCACCGTATTGCAGTGGTGCCGTCTGTGGTGCACCTTCACATACCGATGATGACGCTTTTCCAGAACCACGCAGAGCGGCTGGTCGAGCGGGGCGGGTGAGGAAGCCTGCGGGCTGCTGCTGCTGCTGCTGTTGTTGTTGTTGCGGCTGTGGCTCGCCTGAGCGCACGTTCTTTGATAGAAGTGGTAGTGTGACGGTGCCTTGGCGTACAACACACACGACGTCTCGTCTGTCGCGCTGACGCGTTGATCGCCTTCCTGGCTCTCGTCGCGGTCGGCCGTCAGCTGGGCCTTCGGTGCATCGCGGCTCACCAGCCCAGCCGCCGCCTCGTCTGGTACGGAGCCGTAAAAGGAAGAGACGTACGACTCGGAGGCAGATGTCGAGGTGGCGGTGAAGCTCGCGGCGCACGACAAGGACACGTCCAGACGTTCTGGTATACCCTTCCACGTGCCGCTTCCAGCCGCTGCCAGCGCATCGCCTCCCGCCCGCAAAGACAACGCCGAGGGACGACGGCTGCACTCACCGTTCAAGCGTGCCGCTTCGATGGCCGTTCCAGGCCTCAATATGCTTTGCCGACGCTGGCCACCATAGCCGGCGGGGTTCGTTGCGCGCCGGGCTTCGTAAACGTGTTTCATGCTGCCCGTTGCGGACCGTTTCGAGCGGTGCTTCGATCGGCTCTTGCGGTTGTCCCGCCGCATCCACAACGACGACGTGGTGGAGGTCGTGAGGTGCGCGCCGAGGCTGTCGTCTTGCATCACTTCGTCCTTCTCCGCCGCGGCATCGAAGATGGCCGCGCTGTCGTTGCTGCGCGCGTAGCAGTGGTGGAAGTAACTGTCGCTGCTCTTCTCCGGCAATGACACATCGGTCAGCCGACCTGGCATGCCGCGCTTCATCATGAGGGCCGTGTTGCTGCCTTGCAAGATGAAGGCTCCCATCGACGACTGTGAGGAGATGGACGGAGCGGTGCTCTGCCCAGCGCGCAGCGACGCCGGCGAAGGAAGCATCGGGTGGGTGGTCGGTGTGTTGTTCGAGCAGGCAAAGGCGGCCATGCTGCTGCCGTAGCGCGAGTACACCGGTGTCACACTCCCGGCGAGACTGCTGCTGTTTGGATGGTTGCTGGCGATGTCTTTGGTCGGCCCACGCAGCGGCGCGACAGCGGAGCTTGTCACTGTTGGGAGAGGGGCGAAGCACAACTCCGTAAACGGAGGAGAGGAGGCCAGTGCGATAGCCGACGGCGAGGCAGCGACGGCGGCAGGGGCAGAGCCGGAAGGGTGGCGGTAGGACTGGCCGAAGCTGCGGGGCACGTCACTGCCCGCTTCCCCGGCGCTCAGAAGACCGGGCAAGCTGGCCGTGGAGTCCGACGATACCACCCCGCTGCTGATGCTGTTCTTCTTGGGTGGGCCCCGCGGCACGGCTGTCGTGGCGGTGGGGCCCCCCGCACACGCCGGACTCAGACCGGACACATTTGCGAAGGGGTAACGCGTGGACTTTCCACTCAGACTGGAGGTAAGGTTCACAGGGGTGTGTCGCGGCGTGAGAGAGGGCTGGCTTTCCGCCTCTACTTCTCGCGCCGTGCTCCCATTCCCTCCCGCTGCCGCTGCTGCTGCTGCGGCGGCGACCAACGCACTGGCAGAGGCGAGAAACGAAAAGCTGACAAGGTTGCCGCTCACGAGACCGCCGTTGGGGGCTCCGCTCACGCTCAGGTTACCCTCTGTCGTGAAAGTGCGCGCCTGGCGTTGACTGTGGATGTTGCCGTTGCTGTTCGAGACGACGTGCTGGGACAGCGCAGGCGATGCGGAGGAAAAAGACAGCACACGAGAGAGACTCGACGGTTCGTGTGGCACCGGACGCAGCGACTCCGGCGACGCGGTACGCTTTACAGGACCATTTGCAATCGTGGATGTCTGCGGTGCTTCGGCTGCCTTGGCACGAACCGTTTCGCCGTTGTGCGAGTCGGAAGCGTTGCTGGTCTCGTGGAGGACCTCTGCGTATCGTACCTCCGCCTTCGTGGCGGCCGCGGCGCGCCGGATAGAGGTTCCGTCCCCGTCTGCCAGACCGCAGCTGCCATTGCCGCAGGGTGTGGTGGACGCGTCATTGGTGGAGAGGGAGGTTTTGGGTGGTCCCGATACTGCCGCTGCTGCTGGCGCTGCTGCCGTAGTTGCGGGGGGCTGACCGGAAAACGAGAGAGAATTTCTTCTCGCCCAGCGTGTACCACTTGTTGAGATTGCAGGTGTGGACATCAGCGGTGGCGGCTCCGGCAACAAGTCTCTTCGTACCCCTCCTCCATGACTCGCCTCATTCGAGTGTGCGAGGTGTTGCGGCGCGCTGTTGCTCAAGGCGCGAACAAAGTGACCGTCAAATTCGGTTAAGCGGCTACTCTGCGTGCTGCTGGTCAACGAGAGCGGCCGCTGCGGCAGAGGAGGTGTCGGGGACATACACAGTGGATCCTGCGGCGAGTGCTGCTGTTGTGATGCAGGGAGGGAAGGGGATGGACGCGCCGTGCGCTCCGTGCTGGCCCGGCACTGCGATTCGGACGGCAATCGCACGTACGCGCCGTGTTGTTGCTGCTGCCGTGACGGCGGTGGTGGCACGGCAGCGTGATGAATTGGCGTGCCTAGGGCCGAGCTCTGCGTGTGCGGGGTGGAGCTTCTGGAGGAGAAGCGGGCGAGCGGCATCGCGAACATCACTGCCGCGGTGCTGCAATAGCTGTTGCTGCTGTTGTGGTGCTCCCCGTTCTGAAAAGGTGTAAGCGGCTCTGGGGAGAGACGGCGATACTCGATGTTGTTGGTGTTGTTCGGTGACGTGCTGGCGGTGCGCGTGTCTGGGAAAGGGGGTGGCGTACGACCCACGCTTTCGTTTGTTCTGACGGGTACACCGGTTGCCGGAGACGTGGGGCGGCACTGCGTGGCGGTCAAGGGCACATCGACGGCGACAGGCTGACCATCCGCGCCGTTGTTCTCGTCACTGGTGCCGTTAGTGTTGCTGTGTCTACCACTCATGGCAACATCGGGGTGATCCGCCACCGTCGGTGTGCGCTGTGTCTTCTCATGGTCCAGCGTGTGCTCACTCGAACTCTCGGCACGGGCTGCCACCGTGCCTGCCAAGTCGACCGCTGCGGCCACCGTATCTTCCAGGAAAAGCGGCGAAGCCGGTGGAGGCGGGCGGCGCACATCCCTCTCCTCCGCCGCGGTAGGGATGTCGCGGTGTGCCAGCGGCGAAACGAGAACTTTCTGACGCTGCGGGTGATCGATGGATGTGAAGTGTTTGGACGGGTTGTCCATGCTTCGAGGAAGGAACGTGGTCAGCGGTTCCACAGCACCAGTGCTAGTGTGCCGCCCCTCCTCGATCCTACCCGTGGCACATACGTGCTTTTGTGGATTTGCTTCCCCTAGCGCGACTGGAACACTTCTCGGCTCGTGTCTTTCCGGGTGCGACAAGGACGCCGACGGTGGCAGTGGCGGTGGGTGCAGAGGTTGAGTGCGCGGGGGCGTGTTACGCAGGAGCGCGGCGCGATCGTTACTTCTGGCTGCCTGTATCAGACAGGGTGCCACGGGGCTCCGTTCCTTCGTAATATCGAGTTGACGCGCCGCCGTACACGTCGGCCGCGCGGCGGCCGATGTGCCGGAAGGGGACGCCACAGGCGCCGTTGTGGCTGCACCACCGGCAAAGATGGCAGTGCTGTAATCGGATAAGTCTGTGCCATCGGCGCTTCTGCGATGGCTGTTGCTCCTGCTGGTGCTGGTGGCGCTTCTGTTGTTTCTCAAGCTTCTCCCGGGCGGCTTCGCACTTTCAGTGATGGTGGCGCCGTCCAGGCCAATCGTGGAGAGTGTCTCTGCTCTTGTGGCCGCCGCGCGCCGGTGGGCCGTCATCCCGCCGTACTGGGCGGGTGGCACCACCACAGCAGCAGCGGCAGCCGCAGAGAGAGCAGCCATGGCAGGCGTAGAGGTCGCGAGTGTTGTCTTCCGCCTCGGGTCGGCCTCTGCACGGGGACTTAGCGTGATGGAGAGCGACTGCCGTGGTGGGTCCTGCCGTTGGCGCTGCTGCTGCTGCTGTTGCTGTTGCTGCTGCTGTTGCTGCATGGACATCGAACCAACCGTGTGACACCGCCGCGCTGCCGCCACGGTCGCGCCACGGTCGCCGACCGGCTGTGGCGCCGCGCGCGCGCGAAAGGATCGAAAGCTGTGTGGGACGGAGGAGGTGCCTTCACACCTCGAGGCTGACGTGTTCACAATCGACGGCGAGGCGAAGGCACACGCGGCCACACCGTGGCTCGGTACGTTCGCCGAGAGCGGCGCCTCCTCGGCACAGGAGCTCCGCGTAGACGACAGAGACATGTGCGGCAGCTTCGTGAACTGATCCCCCGTACCGCCGTCCTCGTGTTGGCGCTTGTTTGGGGCGAAGGAGGCGCGGGTGAAGGAGGTGGCACTGGTGCTGTTGTACCCGCTGCGCTGCTTCTCCGAGGCAGAGCGGTCACCGTCCGCCAGTGTGAGGGATGAGCTCTCAACGGAGGGCAAGCGCGGGCATGTGGTGAAAGGAGAGAGCGGCAGCGGCGGCGGGGACGGCGACGGGCGAAGGGCAGTCGGCGATGCCAAACAGAGCTGCACATGGATGGCAGCTGTGACGGTGCTACTGTTGCTATTACTATTCTGAGCCGCATTGCTGGGACTACTCGCATTCTCACTGTGCTGTGGCGTGTGTCCGTTGCCCGCTCCTCTCGCCTTTGCGAGCGGTGTGCCGGAGGCGGCGAGAGTCGAGGAGAGCGCTGGCGTTGTGGAGCTGGTGGTGGAGACTCGCTCACCACACGGGTCCCGCACCAGCAGCAATAGCGGCAGCTCTGTCGTCGAAGGAGAGGAGACAGAGATGCGCCTGCCCGACCGCGGTGGGCCATGCGGCGTGCGCACGGGTGTCGAAAACGGGGAGTTCGGAAGCGGTTTGTGTTTGGCGTCCGCTTGTGGTTCATGGTGCGGTGGTGGCGCCTCCGGGATACTGCTCGTCGCTGCGGCTGTGGAGGCAGAGGTGGACACAGGCGACTGGGCAGCAGTGGAGGACGCCGCCGACGGGTGCGGCGGCGTCTGCTGTGGGTGGGACATCGCCGCCGGATGCACACACGTCGAAACAAGTGCGGCGGAGTACGCCGAACCGGAACGTGTGAAGCGATCTGGAAGCAAACTAATACTTCAATCACGGCTCGGTGAGTTGATGTCCGCCGCTTGGAAAGTCGCTCTCTCTATCGAAAAAAATAAGGGCTGAATTTCACTGTCAAGGTGGACGCATCGACCCAACCAAAACACACGCAATAATATTATATATATATATATAAGCAGGCGCCACAAAAGAGAAGAAAAAAAAGAAAAAGAGTAAAGAACGAGGAGAAACGTTTGCCTAAATGAAGCGAGGGAACGGAAATCCACCGAAGCTGTACGCGGAAGGCGGAGACGATGACGAGGTAGTAATACACAGGAAGGAGGGGGGAAATATATAGTGATATAAACAGAGAGGTTCCAACAGCGCGAAAAAATGAAGACGTCGAGTGGGGCAGCACGCAGAAGAGCAGCAGCTATCAAGAGAGAAAAAATGCAGGCAGAGTTTGATTCGTACGCACCACCAACAACACAGTAGTGCAAGTTTTGCAATGACAGGAATGGGGACAGGAGCACACCTGCCAAACCAACTTACCGCGAAACAAACAAACAAACAAAAAAAAAAAACGGAACTATGACACCAGCAAGGAGGCGTATGAAGCACCGATGAAACCGTTTACACGACACCGCAGTACAAAGATCCGCGACGCCTTTCTTCCCTTCTTTTTTAATTTTGAAATAGAAAAAAAAAAAGAAATAAGAAAAGAGAAGAAAATTAAAAATTCGTACAGAGAAGCAAAAGAAGAAGAAAACGTGAAAGCACTGCGAGCAGCGTGCGTGTGTGCGTGTGTGTGTGTGCGTGTGTGCGTGTGTGTGCGTGTGTGCGTGTGTGCGTGTGTGCGTCTATGCGTGCGCGTAGGTGTGTAAGCGCAGAGTAGGACGAACAACACACGTTCACACGTTCCACAACACGTATTTTTCTGTCGAGAGAAGAAAAGCACAAAAAGAAAGAAAAGAAATAGAGGCAGCGGTGAAACGCGCGACACGCCGTGGAGGCACGGAGAGGAGCAAAACACAACCACCGAAATCAAGCAAGAGGAAAGAAGAGAAAGAAGAGAGAGAGAGAGAGGAAGTCTGAGGAAGAAAACAGTGCCCTCCTTTGTTCGAAGTACTTCTTATTTATTGCGGTGCTTCTCCCGTGTGTGCTATCAAAAATGAAAGAAAGAAAGAAAGAGATTGAAAGATATCTATTGATGATTTCAAATATTGAAGAAAGAGACACACACACAGAGAGAGAGAGAGAGGCACGCGCAACGGCGAGATGCGAGTGACGAGAGGACGCAAACGCACAAACACACACTACTATTGGGTGTGGACGCTGCCTGCTACAAAAGGGCACCTGCGAGATGGATGACACCCGGCGATGTATAGATGAATCCAGCAACACCGCTCCTCGTACGTACAGCCCCGGTCTACACAACTATTGAAATAATCCAGAGGAGAACGAAAGAAAAGAAAAGAAAAGCGAGAGGTGCAGAAAACAAGTGTGCACAAGTGCCCCTTTTATGGCAGCAGCTCCGTGAGACCACCGGCGAAGGAAGGAAACAAACGAACAAACTCAACTGAAGATCGAAAAGAAGAGAGAGAAGAAAACAAGAATAAAAAGAGCTCTGTATCGGGTGTGATCGAATATCAATGAGGAACGCACGTGTATGCACAAGAGATGTGGAGGCCAAGGCGGAAAGGAAGAAGGAACAGAGACAGCAACAGCAACAGCAACAACAACGGGGAGTATATAAGAAAAAGCCCTTAGAGAGAGAGAAAGAAAGAAAGAAAGAAAAGAGAGGAAGAGTAGCAGAGGAAGGTATACGTAGCTTTGGTACCGTGCGAAACTTCTTACTCAGAGAGAGAGAGAGAGAGAGAGTTGCGGTTGTGTTTTTTTTTTTTTAATTCTTACTATTTATAGAGCAGCGAAAGAGAGACGACACGGACTTCGCAGCGTTGTGTGCCGGAGGAAAACAAGGAAGGCGGCACGTGGATGGACAACCAGTGCTTTCTTTACACATGAGGAAAAAACACCGCGTGTCTCTTTCGAGGATGAAAGAGCGGGGGGGGGGATGATAGTAGAAGAAGAAAGACCCTCACAGCACCAGCGGTCGATGCTCTGTATTCTGGCGTTCAGCTTTGCAAGCCGGAACACACTCCTAACTACTTCGTACGTGGCCGCATTGACGAGTGTGGATGTGCGGGTGTGCGGGTGTGTTTGTGTGTGTGTGTGTGTGTGCGTGTGTGTTGCGTGAAGGCGAAAACAAGCGAGAGAGAAGTGAAGATGCAATGAAACAGAAGAGCCGTGCAGCGGAGAGGGGGGGGGGGGGTTGAAGCACTCCGTTGTGATGCGCCGCGCTCGCCGATCAGAGCAAGAAAATACATGGACGTCTACACTTCCAAGAACGGTCTTCGACGACACCTCCTCTTTCCCTCTACAAAAAATATTTTCACGCCGACGTGGCACGTACACATTCTTGGTTCTGGGGCTTCATGCCGTATACGTGGGGTTTGAACTCCGGTAGCGTGTTCCAGCATCCTTCTGTTGCCTGGACTATCTTCGCCTTCTTAGTCGTATCGTTCTTTATTACTATTATTTTGTTGTTGTACTCCTCTTCGTGGAGAGGCACGCGGAGTGGGATGACAAACACCACAGCAACGACAATTACCACAACACACACGCACACGCACGTGCGCACGCACGGAGAGAGAGCGGAGTACAGAAGCGAGACTGCGAGGAGTGCTTCAATGTGATGGCCTCCGGCAGCTTCAGGCCAATGGAGCGCAAATGACCGGAAACAACAGCTGCGCTTGCACTCGACGCAGCAGCACGAACAGGGTGCGGTCCCGTGCGTCCAAGGCGTCCAAACAACGTGCCAGTCGGCCAGGCAGCGTATCCAGCGCCACCCGTGCCTGTGCGTACGCCGCGTCGAACCTGCTGCTGTTATTGTTGTCGCTGCTGCTGTTGCTGCGGTCGTGAGCTTGTGCGGCTTCTTCCGCATTGGTGGAGGCAGCACGTACTGGAAGCGTGAGGAGCGATAGGATGCAGAGCAGGTCGTGCCGGAGCTCTATCAGGGATGCCATCCCCTCCGACGCCGACAAGCGCGCTGCCGCACTGCCGTGCTCGCTATCTTCGTCACACTGTTCGCCTTTACATCCCACTGTATCATCACTCTTGCTCTTGTGCATCGGCGTGTGCGGCGGTGTCTCCACCTGCTTGCGCTTCTCAGCGATGGTCTGAGGTGTGCTCCTCGCGTTTCTTGCGTCTTCAGGCGCGGATGCAGTCCGTGAGGAGGCGGCATGGTTTGGAAAGGAAGTCGGCTCGGTGGCCACGGGGAGAAGCTTCAAAACTGGCGAGGTATCCGTTACGGTGGTTCCGCCAGTGCTTGACGACACCGGCGGTAGTTTGCTCTCTTCGTCCTCCTGGTGCATCGTCTCCTCCGTCGTCCCCATCGAGGGGCCGTGTGGACGATGACGCGCTTTCAGTTGCCGATAACACATGGAAGTGGTGAGCGTGCATCGATGCGTGGGCCGTGCCGCGGCGTGGGTGGCCGCTACCGCGCGCAGCGCTGTCGGTGGCGCATCCGCGGAGAGAAGAAATTCGCTGTTCAAGCTGCGTGCCAAATCTTCCCCCTGCGACAGTGCCGGTGACCGGCCTCTCGCTTTGACCTCTATGCTTGTCGCTGGAGATGCCGCACTGCGCTCTGCTGCCAGGGCGGCCGCAGCGGCACCTCGCTGTAGCACAACCGCGAGACGATAGGCTTCCCGTGGCACGTAGGCGAGTGTCACCGTGCAGTGTCCCTCGCTGTTTTCTGTCGTTGCCTCTGACGTCTGCGTCAACTCCGTCTCCCACACCCGGAGACGGTCACGCAGGACGGAGAAGGTGGGGAGGGACTGCTGCATTACGGTGATCAACGCTGCCTCTGCGGCAGAGGAGGGCAAAGGGTGCGCCGCAGAAGAAGGCAGAGGCGCTGCCGGTGCTGCTGCTCTTGTGGGTGCCTCCCTCCCGTTGCTGTCACTGTCCCTCTTGCTTTCGCTCTTGTCCGTCTTTCCGCATGGAGTTGTGGACTCTGTGAGAGATGCAGCCAGCGTCTTATCCACTTTAGCCGCTCGCATGGGACTCTCCGTGGCGGACACACCCGTCCGCGACGCTGTCTCCTTCCAAGCCGACTGCCCTGACAATTCTTCTGCGTGAATATCAGTGCTGCTTCCTTCGTACTCGAGAACCCATTCCGCCGCTCGCCCAGCCGCGCAGGGGGCCGTAAGCATCAGCAGCAGCAGACGCGCCAGATGGAGACACACGCGATCCTGCAGGTGCGCGAGTGGTGCGAAGGTGTCTTTTGCGCTGAGAAAAGTCTTCGATGGCGCCGTTGGGCTGGGGGTGTGATTGCGGCTGTCGTTGGGAGGCCAGCACGCCAGCTTGCGGTAGTCCATGCAACGGGAACGTGCGGCGGACGCAGGTGCGTTGGCTTCGCCGGCGTTTCCGTCCAGGGACGGTGTGGCGAGGGCAAAGGTGCCCTCCGGGCGTAGTTCCGCGCCGCGTGGCATCACCCCTTCACTTGCCGACCGCTGTGAGCTTAACCACGCACTCGTGGCTTCGTCTTCCGAGTCTGCCGGCGATGCCGACAGATCTGCGCCGTGCAACACGTACAGGCCGATCTCCACATCTCGTAGTGCCTCGGTGTAGTGCTGCGCACGAACCGCGGCGGCGGTGGCGCGGCGAAGCGACAGCAAGCAGGAGGGCAGCATGCCGGGATGGACCAGCACACGCGGACAGATGACATCCACGTCGATCGCACAAGGTGACGCGGCTGAACTCTTTCCAGGGTTGACAGGGCCTTCCAAGTACGTGTGGAACAGCTGGTCTAGGGAGGCGCATACGCGCGACTGCTTCGCTTTTGCCGTTGGTATCGCTGCCCCCCCGTCGCCCTCGGCGGCCTCCTGCATCGCTTTCAGCGCCGCGGAGGGAGGAAAGAGCAACACCGCGGCGGACACCTCCCACAGCAGTTGCAGCGTGGAGGCTGCCGCGTCTCGCGGGGTGCCACGAGTGTTGCGGATGTCCCTGCCATGGTATGCAACGCCCTCAGTGAGAGGCGAAAAAACGGAGCCACATAGCGTCGACGCTTCCACTTCGTCCCACGGAAGACGGAGGTGATGCCGCTCCAGGAAGGTCGCGGCTTGTGCCAGTAGTATCCAGACTCGTGGTGCGTGCGGTGAGACGAGCAGCGGTGGCAGCGCCACCTTCGTCGTACGTGCCAGACCGTCTGCCTTGCTGTTCCCGACTGCCGCTGCCGCCGCTGCGGATTGGCACATCCCGGTTTGCAACGACGCTGTCATCTCCCGCAACGCACTCAGCGAGTATGGCACTTCCTGCGCCAACACCGGGTCGGCCAAGAGCACCCCGCAGGCACGCAGCAGATGCGTCAAGCCTTGAGAGACGAGGTAGGTGGACGAGCTCGCGTGGCACATCCCGCCGGCGCTCGACGCCGCCGCTGACAGCTGTTCCTTCAAAGCCGTGGTCGATTTCTTTTTCCACTGTTTCGGCTCTTCCAACCCGTGGCGTTGGCTGACGCCCAGCTGCGCGCGCTCCACCGCCGCCCCCAAGTACACCCAGGCAGCTTCCAGGTATGTCTGCACCTCAGTTAAGCGGAGCGAGCGTTGCTGCGCGTCAACGAGCTGCGTCCAGCGATGCAAGGCGCGGAGTAGGTCGGGCGGCAGGGGAGGCTGCAAGAGATGCTGCCGAAGGAGCGTTGACGTTGGTTGCTGCTGGCCGCATCGCGTGTCGTGTACGGTACTTCTGTGTATCGTGTGGCTGCTGGTGTTAGCCGTGTCGCTCATGGGTAGCGATCGTGGCACCGACGACGCTGCGGACGAATAAAAGCCGGAGGAGGCGGAGTGCGGGCTCCCGTTCCGCAAGCCGGATGCCGCGGCCGCTGCGGTAGAGGTGCGAGTCACGATCGATGCTTTCGTCGAGAGATGGCTGTGTGCGCTCAGGGATCGGTTCGGGGAGACCGCCGTGCTGCTGTGCCGTCTGCTGGAGGATCGACGAGCGCCGTGATGGCGGTGCGCCTCCATGGCGTCCAGAAGTTCGTCCTGGAGGACCTCCCGCAACAGCACATCGGAAGCCTCCGCCGTCACGGTGGCCCAGAGTGGCCACGGTGGATGTGCCGCGTCTGACCGGCACAGTTCCTCTTCCTCTGGATCGGCGGTCTTGCTGTTGCTGGCGCTGGCACCTTCGGACCCTTGCAGGTGTGCCTGCTGCTTCTGCGCTTCTCGGTACAAGACGGCGCTGACGGCTTCCCGAATGCGCACGATGTACAGTTGGGCTTCGCGGCACACCGTCGCCTGCAGCACGAGCGTCTGCGCCTCGTTTAAACGTCCGCTGGCGAAGGTGGTGAAGTCGCTTTGTCGACGCACGTGGAAGAGAAGCGCGTCCGTGGCGTCCAAGGCGGCTCGCGCGGCGGCTAAACCGCTGACGGATGACAAATCTGTAGTGGTCGCCGTGTCTGTTGTGTGTGTGTTCGGCAGGGATGCGGCGGCGGCGGAGGCGCCAACATCATGAGAAGGAGGATGGCTGTGACTGTTGCTGCCATGCCCGGACATGCGATGGGCGATGCGTGCGGCGGCCTGCTGCTTCAGTTGCGCAACCACGCGATCAAAGCCCGTGTCGTCGACGTCCGCGTCTTCGTCTTCGACACTCGCGGATGCGGCGTGGCGGGTAGAGGTGACGTGAAACTCTCTCTTCGTACTCGGGCTACTTGTGCTGCCGCTGCTGCTGTTGTAGTTGGTGCTGGCGCGCATGGGGAGCACTTCGTGCGAGGCAGAGACGCGTGTGTAGGCGTCGTTGAAGTTCGAGCTTACCTTCCCCGCTGCATGGAACGGTGGTGCCGTGGGAGCGTACGTGCTGAGCTTCACGGCCGCCAACACTTCTGCAAAGCTGCGGTGTGTCGCGGTGCGTAAGTCGCGCGGCTTTGTGGAGGATGAGAACGACGATGAGAAAGGGGACGTCTGGGGTGTACCGTCGGGTCCTTCAGAAGCGCTGCTGCTTGGGAGCTCCGCCAAGGCCAACAGTTGAGACAACGACGATACATACGATTGTAGTGCGGCCATGGTGGACACCTCGGGTGCGGCACTCGGCGACGCGCTGGAGAGCATGCGAGCGAAGAAAGACGGTGCTGCTGCTGCTGCTGCTGCAGATGATAATGACGATGTGGCAGTGCCTTGGGTGACGACGGCGAGGAGAGGAGTAAGGCGGCTGTCTTGCTGGATGCACTGCGCCAGTTGAGTGATGCGGGCGGCCTCCGTACGCCACTCCACGTAGCTCAGCAGCGGCGGCGCCGCGTCGTCCATTTATCTAGGTCTAACGGATCGAAAAAAAAAAAAAATCACTTCTACCGCGAGATGCGCACACGACATGACATGCGATCGGACTGAAAACGGGAGTGGATAGGGAGAGGTGGCAAATAGCATCGGAGGAATACACAACAGGGTTGGGCCGTTCCAACGTCTCCGCAGGTGCACCGCTGCTAACAACCTGGAAGTCGGTGACACTACGACGGCACTTTTGTGCCAGGCACGCATGCGTTGCCATCGAACGCAAGTGAAGCTGCCGTGTGACAGGAAATGATCGTCGTGAAGAGATGCTGTCGTGCTCTCTCCTCTTGTGTTCTTTGGGTTGGGAGAGGCACGAAGGTGGCATCCTCCGGAAGAGCTTCTCCTCCGACTAAAAAAAAAAACCATTGCAGCTGATATCAAGCACGAAGGCCATCTAGCAAAAAACCGAAAGAAAAAAAGAATATATATGTCGAAAGGTGCGGCGCGACGTACATCTGAGGAGTACTTGGCATCCTCGTCACGCTGCACGGTCCTCTCCTTCGCTGTCCTCGCTGTCGGAGCCGATGTGGAAGTTGAGAATGCCCGGTGCCGCACTGAGCGACGGCACGGAGACACCCGCCGCAGCACCGTCACCGTCTTTTCGATTTCCACGCCCATGCGGTTCGCTGCGCAGTTTCTCCGCGGCAGCCTCCCAGTTTGAGCCGTCGCTGTGGCATGTGTTACCGTCCCAGGGCGAGAAAGAGGAAGGCGGCACCCCTCGGCCGTAGGAGGGAGAGAGCGAGAGGGCTGAAGGACTGACCTCATGGCGTGTGACGCCCCCTCTCTGCGTAAACGTGGAGAACCGTCTCCCTTCGCGACCAACTCCGGCGGCGTTCCGGTCCCCTGCACCGCACGAGTTTGTGGTGCGTCCTCGCTGGAGCGTCTCCGGCTGCACGTGACCAGCCGAGGAGGGACCAGCGCCGTGTTGCAGCTGTGCCTGCCGTGCCTCCCAGAACGAGTGCCGCGCGTACGCGGTGCGCCATACGGCGAGCTGCGATGGTAAGATGAAGTCCACTAAGGGTCCGACGCGCTGGCGGTTGTGCCGCAGCGAGAACTCGGGGTTCACGTAGCCGGAGTGATAGAACGCGTCGTCAGATATCGGTAAGAGACGTCGACGGAACGCGTCGGTTGCGGTGCGTGCGAGGGCGTCGGTGGGGCTGCTGTGGCGCATGGGGAGGTCCGCACAAGGTGTTGTGGTGTACAGTCTCGGCGGCGTACGCGCACCCGTCTTCGCGGGAGCCCTCTCTTCCTCTTCGGCAAGCCATCGAGTGGTGTGATCGAAGACGTAGATGCCATCGGTCGCGTCCAGCAGCGTCGGTGTCGATGGCTGCCGCTGAGCCGTGTGTGGCGGTTCTTCGACGGATGCGTCCTTGCGTGTTCTCTCCTCTGCTTGCCGTACCCATTGTCCTTCTGAGAAGGGCGAGCGCTGCTGCTGCTGCGGCTGCTGCGGCGGGGGCATGCGAACATCCGGCGACACAGCAAACGCCGATGAGGCTTCCTTCGCACTCCGCGACGCATCCAGACCGCCGCTGCTTTCCTTCTCTCTCCACTCCTCGCCGCCCATGAAGAACTGGGAGTCCAATCGCTGGAACGACGCTTTGGCAGAGCCGTAGGTGGTGGCGGTGTTTGTGTACGTTGACGTGCCGTTGGTGGGACTCGTGTCCGCACCGGGCAAAATTTTGGTCAGGTAGGCGTGGGAGAAGAAAAGCGGTGCTGGCGCGGCAGGGGCCGTGACACGCGTCGTGGAAACGGACATCGGGTCCGACCGCTGCACGGATTTCTCCTGGACACTCGACACTTCCTTCGCTGCCGTCGTTGTACTCCGTGTCGTTGTCGAGAGCAGCAAGGCACACCACTGGCTTAGCGACAGGGTGCCCTGGGCCACGCGCTGCTGCTGCACGTCGTACTCGCTGTTCACGGCAAAGGTGCTGATTGCGCCACTGTGCAGGAGGCTGAGGAGCAGCTCCACGAACTGCTGCGTGAACTCGAAACATGCCGGGTACAAGCGTACAAGCTGGTGCAGCGCGTCGAACAGCTGCTCCACGATGGGTGCCATGTCTTGCTTGCATGATGCCGTGGATGCTGCGGCACTGCTGGACGGTATCGTTGCCGCTGCTGCTGCTGTTTTGGAAGGCTGTCCCGCTGACGTGCCTAACGCTTCGGCGACCGGACACCAGAGTTGCCGCCACGTCTCTCGCAGGGAGGTCAGTTGTTGTCTTGCCGAGCTGTTGCCCGGCGGCGCCTCAGCAGAGGAGAGCGCGCGGCCAGAAGGGTTCGTCTTGTCTTCTGCGTTATCCGCCCTGTCTCCCAGGAAGAGGGTTGTGAGTTCGTCGTCATCGCGCAACAGCTCCTCCAAATCATCCACCTCGCTGGCCTCTTCCACTTCCTCACCGTCGCTGCGTGGCTCCGTGGCTCCTTTGGCCGGTGCTGTCGGTGCTGTCGTCGTGGCGCTTGAATGCGCATCGCCAAGCGGACTTGTGTGTTCCTCCGACTCCTGGAATGGGGCCCCCGTCGTTCCCACGTGCGTGCTCTCCGTCGACGTCGCGGTGGCCGTGGCACGGGAGATTGCCGCGGTTGGCGCTGCTGCCGTGGTCGCCGCTTTCGAAGGGGAGACGGCTGTGGTTGGTGGTGCTGCGGGTCCTTCACAGGCGGCCCCATTCATGTTCCCCTTCACCGCCGTGGCGCGGCGCTGCGTGGGATGGCCAAAGCACACCAGCTCTCGCTCCAGCAGCACGCACAGGCCCTCCACGGTGCGGTAGTACGGGTCGAGCAAGATCTGGGCGAGGATGCTTACCTGCGCCGTGCGATCCCACCCGTCGGAGCAGTTCAAGAAGAGTACGTGGGCGAGACTGGAGTGGGCTTCCGGGCCGTACGAGGCGAGGGGCCCTGCAAAGGTAGGTACCGCAGCACCTCTCATGAAGCCGTGGCTGCCACTACCACGCCGCCGCATTGTCGGCGTGATAGACGGCGATGTGCGCGGCAGCCAGAACCGGGTAAAAGCGTGCCCGACAATGTACGAAAAGCAGTTGGCGGTGGTGCCGTTGTGCTCCATGGCCGGCACGTACAACGGATCCGTCGGGACGCCGCAGACCCGTCGTGCTGCCACGACGGACGTGTTCAACAGAGCCGTGAGGTAGGACAGCCACTCGTGCGGCGCGGCGGCGTGTGCGCCGTCTGCTGTGTTGGCTGCCGCGCTGCCGAGCATTGTGCCTCCCACACCCCTGCTGCCGCGATTGTTGCTGTTGTTGTTGCCCCCGCTCAGCAACGACGACGCGGCGGTATGGAAAGCGCGTTGCTCTCTACTCTCTTCACGACTCTGCACATCCGACTGCGTCCAGCGCTTGCCGAAGGAGAAGAGGGAAGACAGAGGCCCCCCAGCGCTGCCGAGAGAGCCGCGTCCCGCGTCATCACTGAGGTCCTCCTCGTCTCCCACGCCCTCCAACACGTCTTCGGGTGGGTCCCCCCTCTCGTCTTGCCGTGTCGGGAGCGACAGCCGCGGATCGAGCCTGGATCGGGCTGCCGTGTGCGCCTGCTGAACGACATCCAAACACCGCTCTCGGTGCGACAGCGCATCTGCGTCATTGTCCGCATCTTCGTGGAGGACCTCCTCGTGCGCTTCGCCTGCCTCTCTTCCGATCGAGGCTCCACCATGCCGTGTGGACGGGTATTGCCCCGATGCAACCGGTGCGTGCTGCACACTCGTTGCGGCTCTCGATGACGAGGAGGGCGGCGCTGGCAGCCCTGCCGTCGCCGATCCAGCCATGCTCCGAGCAGACACACCCGAGCACTCCGCCGCGGCCACCACCGCCGCGTACGGCGGCTCGCCACCCGTCAGCACGTACTGCGTTTCCCTTCGCGGTCCATTCTCTCCTGTCACCTTCAGCGGGGCTTCCGTGAGGGACGCGCGGAGCCTCAGCCAGGTCTTTCGCACCTCGTGCACGTTCGGCAGACCCGCGTACTCGATGCCGCCGAACGGGTACAGGAGAACCTCCATCGTGCCACCGCCGCGCATGGTGTTCGCGTAGGCGGCCGTGACGGAGCGGAGGTCCATCACGAAGAGCTGCTGCGGCGGGACGGCGGCGGCGGCGGCGAAGGCGTTCAACGTGAGGAAGGGGGCATCCGTGAGCGGAATCTTTATCGAGGGAGAAGGAGGCGAAGAGGGGGTTGGGGTGTGGCCACGCGGCGTGTCAAAGGAGCCAAATACGCGGTGCGTGTCCCTCCGCCGATCCTCTTGCCGCTCCGTTTCTCCGGTGGCACTTCCAAAGCGACCACCGGCGACCTTCGCCGCCATCTCCAGCGCCGGGCCGCCGAGCCGACGAAGAGACGCGCGATGGCCGGCTGTGCGCTCCGCACGAGCATCCACCCGACGGCGCGTAGAAGAACGCGAGAGCTTCCACGCGGTTGGAGAGGCGGTGGCGGCCGGACAGCTCGCCTCGCTCCATGGCGTGGGCGATCGGCGCAGGGACGACGAAGGAGGACGGGTAGGTGCGGGAGAAGGCGAAGTCGCTGTTGGCAGAGGTGAGCCTCCACTTATCTGCCGCGATGCCTTGACGCTCGAACTCCCGTTGAGGGTCGTAAAGCCACCAGGTATCCGCTAGAGAGACGGGCGTGCCTGCTGCTGCTGCTGCCTCGCCGCTGTAGGTGCGCACCTTCGTGTCAACCGCACGCTGGTGCGGCCCTGGTGAGACGGATGACTGTCGCTGCTTCGCACAGGATGACGGCGCCGACGATACCGCGGTGCCTTCCGCGAGGATCATCGCAGTTGTCGCGTTCTTCAAAAAGGCTCGCATGAAAGGAGCGTTGGCGCTGCGGTAGGTAAGGTGCCTGCGGCGATGAGCACCAGGGCGAGCATGCAGGGCGGGCGACGCGCGCTGCTCAAGAAGCGGTTACCAAAGCAGCAAGGAGAATCGCGCGAAGGCTTGACAAGGGGTGATGCCGAGGATAAGTGCCCGTTCATGGTCGGCTGGGTTCGCCGGAGTGGTACCGGTGCTTTCCACTACGGACTGCACCGGCTCTCCAGCAAGTGGTAGACGTACGCCAAGGTGGCTTCATCAGAAAACTCGAGCCACACGGTGGGCATGGACTTCGACTCCAACTTCAACACCACGGTCGCGCTGGAGGAGGTGCGGCCAGCCGAAGACGCCATCGCTGCTGCTGCCGCTGCCAAGGCTTCGGTGTGGCACGGTGGCGCCTCACATCGAGGCTCTGCTGGCGCTGTTGCGGTTCCATTATTTGAATCGACAGATGCTGAGAGCTCGACGGCGGAGCTTTCTCGGATAAACGGGCCGCCGCATCGTCCGAGGGACGAAAGAACGAGGTGAAGTAGTGTTGAAGATTGCTGCGACGGCTGTCCGCGAACGACAGGGAAGCATTCGCGTCCCGTGCAGCGGTGTTGGCATTACGGCCTCCTACCACGCTGCCATCTGCGGCTGCTTCGCCGCCACCGAAGAAGGGAAAGCTGAGAAGAGAGGACGGCGTGCGCAGCAGTGAGCACTGTCGCTGCTGCTGCTGCTTTTGCTGCCGTGCCATCTCTTCGATGAAGGGGATGAGCGTCGCATGTGTGCGGACCGATCGATCCCGTCCCGCTTGGCCTATGATGGACGCATCTGCGCGTTCGGAAAATGGCGTCTGCGCGGCCTCTGCCAGCTCGAAGAGTGACGGAGCCGCACTCATGCCGGTGCGCTGCTGCGGCGGCGGCGGTGTCCGCCAGTGGTGCACTTGGTCCTCCTGGTGTAGGAAAACTTTGTGCGCGTACTTGTCCGCGAAGACGCCGCCGGCGTTGCGGTCGACCGTACACGCCGTGACGGCCAGCAGCCCGACTCGCGGCAGCACCACCAACTCCGTCTCCTCCATCTCCTCCGCGTCGTCTTCTTCTTCTTCGCTGCCGGTTGAGACGACGTCGGGTGGGGCGGCGCACGTGCCTCGCTCGCGGTCCCCGAAGTGGTCCGTCAGCCCTTTCTGCGACGCAAATACTCTCTGAGGTCGTTCGGAAGTTCGGAGACTTGCCGCTTGCCACTGCCGTCGGCGGCGCTGCCGCGCCTTCTCTCGCCGCTCCCGCACCGCGGAGGTCGGCATGGCGCGAATGACGATGTCTTGCTCCGTGATGTAGAGGCCACACACCGCGTAGTAGAGAGACGGGTCTTTGGTGCGGTCCCTGCCGCTGCTGGCATACACAGGGTGTAGGCGGCGGCGTTTGGCCGCGGGCACATGCGACGCTGCTCCTGCTGCTGTCGCGCATGTGCTCGCTGGATCGGTGCAAGCGGATTGAGTCGGCTGAGG
>CATQJQ010000109.1:20000-22500 GCA_958299815.1 Sarcophaga carnaria | reverse complement strand
AGTAGTTTCAAGTATATAAAAATATAAATATTTCATGTTTGAGACCAAAACTAATGGAATGTCTATACAGAATTATGATTTAATCTTAGGGAAGATGATTGAATATGATTGAATATCAATTTATATTGAAAATAAAATGGAATTAAAGAGGTTTTTTATTAATTTCCGTACATTACATAAAAGCTAATATAAGAATCATTTATATTTGATATTTCAGAAAAAATGCGTATAAATTCATATTATAATTTACCCGATATATCTCGAATAAATCTATAAAAATAAAGATATTTATAAACTTTTATATATATTTCGGAAATAAATTAATTAATAAATTATTAATAACACAACCATAACATATTAAACAATATCAACATTATAATATTATTTTCATTTTTATACATCGAGCCAACATTGATTTTTCAGTCAGACTGACTTAAAAATATTTTTTTAAGATCAACATCATGAAAAAGTATTTAGAAATTTTCTTTGAATATTTAGATGATGATTTGAAAAGAAGACATACGATTTCATTGAATCATTTTTATTCATAGAGTCAAAGACTTATAAATGATTTTTGTTTCATAGACAGAGTAAGAGTCTTTCAAAAATTCTTTCATTAACGTCACTAAACAAATGACGAGACATTTTGCTACCAACGAATTTACTTTTGTTTCGAAAGCAATTCAGAATCATTCAACACAGTAAAGTTCTTCTTCAAAACATCAACATTGATTTTTCAGTCAGACTGACTTAAAAATATTTTTTTAAGATCAACATCATGAAAAAGTATTTAGAAATTTTCTTTGAATATTTAGATGATGATTTGAAAAGAAGACATACGATTTCATTGATTCATTTTTATTCATAGAGTCAAAGACTTATAAATGATTTTTGTTTCATAGACAGAGTAAGAGTCTTTCAAAAATTCTTTCATTAACGTCACTAAACAAATGACGAGACATTTTGCTACCAACGAATTTACTTTTGTTTCGAAAGCAATTCAGAATCATTCAACACAGTAAAGTTCTTCTTCAAAACATCAACATTGATTTTTCAGTCAGACTGACTTAAAAATATTTTTTTAAGATCAACATCATGAAAAAGTATTTAGAAATTTTGTTTGAATATTTAGATGATGATTTGAAAAGAAGACATACGATTTCATTGAATCATTTTTATTCATAGAGTCAAAGACTTATAAATGATTTTTGTTTCATAGACAGAGTAAGAGTCTTTCAAAAATTCTTTTATTAACGTCACTAAACAAATGACGAGACATTTTGCTACCAACGAATTTACTTTTGTTTCGAAAGCAATTCAGAATCATTCAACACAGTAAAGTTCTTCTTCAAAACATCAACATTGATTTTTCAGTCAGACTGACTTAAAAATATTTTTTTAAGATCAACATCATGAAAAAGTATTTAGAAATTTTCTTTGAATATTTAGATGATGATTTGAAAAGAAGACATACGATTTCATTGAATCATTTTTATTCATAGAGTCAAAGACTTATAAATGATTTTTGTTTCATAGACAGAGTAAGAGTCTTTCAAAAATTCTTTCATTAACGTCACTAAACAAATGACGAGACATTTTGCTACCAACGAATTTACTTTTGTTTCGAAAGCAATTCAGAATCATTCAACACAGTAAAGTTCTTCTTCAAAACATCAACATTGATTTTTCAGTCAGACTGACTTAAAAATATTTTTTTAAGATCAACATCATGAAAAAGTATTTAGAAATTTTCTTTGAATATTTAGATGATGATTTGAAAAGAAGACATACGATTTCATTGAATCATTTTTATTCATAGAGTCAAAGACTTATAAATGATTTTTGTTTCATAGACAGAGTAAGAGTCTTTCAAAAATTCTTTCATTAACGTCACTAAACAAATGACGAGACATTTTGCTACCAACGAATTTACTTTTGTTTCGAAAGCAATTCAGAATCATTCAACACAGTAAAGTTCTTCTTCAAAACATCAACATTGATTTTTCAGTCAGACTGACTTAAAAATATTTTTTTAAGATCAACATCATGAAAAAGTATTTAGAAATTTTGTTTGAATATTTAGATGATGATTTGAAAAGAAGACATACGATTTCATTGAATCATTTTTATTCATAGAGTCAAAGACTTATAAATGATTTTTGTTTCATAGACAGAGTAAGAGTCTTTCAAAAATTCTTTCATTAACGTCACTAAACAAATGACGAGACATTTTGCTACCAACGAATTTACTTTTGTTTCGAAAGCAATTCAGAATCATTCAACACAGTAAAGTTCTTCTTCAAAACATCAACATTGATTTTTCAGTCAGACTGACTTAAAAATATTTTTTTAAGATCAACATCATGAAAAAGTATTTAGAAATTTTCTTTGAATATTTAGATGATGATTTGAAAAGAAGACATACGATTTCATTGAATCATTTTTATTCATAGAGTCAAAGACTTATAAATGATTTTTGTTTCATAGACAGAGTAAGAGT
>CATQJQ010000109.1:5000-15000 GCA_958299815.1 Sarcophaga carnaria | reverse complement strand
TATATAGAACGCCCCGGGATTGAATTAATAGACTATAAATAATCTAAAAACTAATCCCATTAAAGTTATGTTAATTTCGCTATTAGGTTTTGATACCCAATAACTTGCAAATATGTTAGACTCCTTGGTCCGTGTTTCAAGACGGGTCCCGAAGGTATCCTGAATCTTTCGCATTGTTAATCATATAAGTGCATATAATAAACATAAAAATCAATGATTAATATGCTATTATAAAATATAAATATTTAAGCACTATATACAATAAATCTATCAACACTTTATCAAATCAAGAGCATTTATTCTATGTTAAATTGCAAGCAAAATAATTTGAATAAACTTACGCATCATTGATCTTATGATAAATATATTTATGTTAATAGATTACAATGTCCGTTATAGAAAAAATGCACACCATTATTATAATATTATTAATATTAAAATCATAATGATGAATTTTCTATAATGGATATTCAGGTTCATCGGGCTTAACCTCTAAGCAGTTTCACGTACTATTTAACTCTCTATTCAGAGTTCTTTTCAACTTTCCCTCACGGTACTTGTTTACTATCGGTCTCATGGTTATATTTAGTTTTAGATGGAGTTTACCACCCACTTAGTGCTGCACTATCAAGCAACACGACTCTTTGGAAATGCCATCTAGTAATCATTAACGTTATACGGGCCTGGCACCCTCTATGGGTAAATGGCCTCATTTAAGAAGGACTTAAATCGTTAATTTCTCATACTAGAAATTTGACATTCCATACACTGCATCTCACATTTGCCATAAAGACAAAGTGACTTAGTGCTGAACTGATTTCTTTTCGCTCGCCGCTACTAAGAAAATCCTTGTTAGTTTCTTTTCCTCCCCTCATTAATATGCTTAAATTCAGGGGGTAATCCCATATGAGTTGAGGTTGTATAACAATTGTTAAAAATTTCTTAAATACAATAGCCTCTGAATAAAATCATTTCTTTATTTTAATAATATTAATAAAAAAAAATTCTTTTTATTAAAGAGGCAATTCTAGTTCATAAAAATTATTTTATGCTAGACCTTCCTCAATAAAAAAAGAATTATATTATATACTTCTGTGAATTATATAAATACTCTGATTTTATTCATTTGAGAGGTTTTGTATCTTTAGCTATTAGTATTATGAACACTTTATAGAAAAAGTATCCAGTAATACAATATGTGCTTTAAATTTATATAATATATAAATTTATTAAGCAACTTATTTAGCATAGTCTTACAACCCTCAACCATATGTAGTCCAAGCAGCACTCTAATTAAAAATTAAAGTACATAACAGCATGGACTGCGATATGCGTTCAAAATGTCGATGTTCATGTGTCCTGCAGTTCACACGATGACGCACAGTTTGCTGCGTTCTTCATCGACCCATGAGCCAAGTGATCCACCGCTTAGAGTTAAAATTTTTGTTTTTAAAGAGCACGTCATAAATATATTTATTGAAAGAAATCAAAAATACACCAAAATTAAATTGGCATATATCAATTCCTTCAATAATTTATTTTTATACATACAAAGTGTGTTGCGAATGTCTTAGTTCAAAATCTTCTCAAAAAAGAAAAGATAAAGAACGAATTAACTTACATAAAAAAAGATTTATATAAGTACAACTATAATTGTATGTTTTGCAATGTATGAAAATATAATATAAATATTATATTCCCAGTACATCACTAATAATATATATATATGGATTTATAAATTTACAAATCACATACACATTTTATAAAAGTTATGTTTCTCAGTTTTCCTCTTTTTTTATTTGTTACATTTATATAATAAATGTAACTATAATTTATTGAACCTTTTTTTTTTTATATATATATTTAAATGCCTGCCTTCTTTATAGATTTATATTTAATATTGAATAATATATGGAATACTATAAAACTCAATATATTTTGTGTTACATCATGTGTTAACACTTAAGAAATTTCCCCAAGATTTCTTTTTCATTATTAATGAAATATGCTCATTATATATTTTTTGATCATTGATCGAAAGGTTCTTTTGTCAACTTCTGTGAAACATCCACAACACCCCAAAACCAACTGGAAAAGGTATTATGGCGTTCACGTCCGAAGACATTATTTATGAGAGAAAACATTGTCACATAAAATAAACTATGATCTATAAATTCATATAAATCATAATTTTACATACAAAGTGTGTTGCGAATGTCTTATTATATAAGTACAACTATAATTGTATGTTTTTCAATGTATATGAGAGAATATAAAATATTATATTTCTCAAAACATTGAATAAGTTCAGATATGCATCATTTGTTTTTTATTGTATATTTATATAAAATATATAAATATACATTTTTATTTAACGGTAGGAACACATTAATGATCCTTCCGCAGGTTCACCTACGGAAACCTTGTTACGACTTTTACTTCCTCTAAATAATCAAGTTCGGTCAACTTTTGCGAAACATCCGTAACACGCAAGGCGTTACAGTGATCACGTCCGGAGACCTCACTAAATAATTCAATCGGTAGTAGCGACGGGCGGTGTGTACAAAGGGCAGGGACGTAATCAATGCGAGTTAATGACTCACACTTACTGGGAATTCCAAGTTCATGTGAACAGTTTCAGTTCACAATCCCAAGCATGAAAGTGGTTCAGCGGTTTACCCGGACCTCTCGGTCTAGGAAATACACGTTGATACTTTCATTGTAGCGCGCGTGCAGCCCAGGACATCTAAGGGCATCACAGACCTGTTATTGCTCAATCTCATTATTGCTAGACGCAATTTGTCCATTTAAGAAGCTAGTGTCCTTATAATGGGACAAACCAACAGGTACGGCTCCACCTTTATAAACACATTCAAACACTCACACATGTTACTGCATTCATGAATGAAGGCTATAAAAGCTTCAAACACCATAATCCTGAAAGCATCTATTTAATATATTTGAGTCTCGTTCGTTATCGGAATTAACCAGACAAATCACTCCACGAACTAAGAACGGCCATGCACCACCACCCATAGATTCGAGAAAGAGCTATCAATCTGTCTTACACGCTTATGTTCGGACCTGGTAAGTTTTCCCGTGTTGAGTCAAATTAAGCCGCAGGCTCCACTCCTGGTGGTGCCCTTCCGTCAATTCCTTTAAGTTTCAGCTTTGCAACCATACTTCCCCCGGAGCCCAAAAGCTTTGGTTTCCCGGGAAGCGACTGAGAGAGCCATAATAGTAGCTACACCCAATTGCTAGCTGGCATCGTTTATGGTTAGAACTAGGGCGGTATCTGATCGCCTTCGAACCTCTAACTTTCGTTCTTGATTAATGAAAACATCTTTGGCAAATGCTTTCGCTTAAGTTAGTCTTACGACGGTCCAAGAATTTCACCTCTCGCGTCGTAATACTAATGCCCCCAAACTGCTTCTATTAATCATTACCTCTTGATCTAAAAACCAATGAAAGTAGAACAGAGGTCTTATTTCATTATTCCATGCACAAAATATTCAGGCATTTGGAGCCTGCTTTAAGCACTCTAATTTGTTCAAAGTAATTGTACCGGCCTACAACAGCACGCAATGAAGAGCACTGAAGCAGGTTTAAATAGGAGGAATACATATAAATACAAGTATTTAATATATATAAGAACTCCACCGGTAATACGCTTACATACATAAGGTATAGTACAGACTACAATTATAGTTATACTACCCGTATGAAGCACAAGTTCAACTACGAACGTTTTAACCGCAACAACTTTAATATACGCTATTGGAGCTGGAGTTACCGCGGCTGCTGGCACCAGACTTGCCCTCCAATAGGTCCTTGTTAAAGGATTTAAAGTGTACTCATTCCAATTACAGGGCCTCTATAATGAGTCCTGTATTGTTATTTTTCGTCACTACCTCCCCGGGCTGGGAGTGGGTAATTTACGCGCCTGCTGCCTTCCTTAGATGTGGTAGCCGTTTCTCAGGCTCCCTCTCCGGAATCGAACCCTGATTCCCCGTTACCCGTTGCAACCATGGTAGTCCTAGATACTACCATCAAAAGTTGATAGGGCAGACATTTGAAAGATCTGTCGTCGGTACAAGACCATACGATCTGCAAGTTATCTAGAGTTCAACCATAATAACGATCTTGCGATCGCTTGGTTTTAGCCTAATAAAAGCACACGTCCCAAAGGTCCGTGTTTATAATGCATGTATTAGCTCTAGAATTACCACAGTTATCCAAGTAACTGTTAACGATCTAAGGAACCATAACTGATATAATGAGCCTTTTGCGGTTTCACTTTTAATTCGTGTGTACTTAGACATGCATGGCTTAATCTTTGAGACAAGCATATAACTACTGGCAGGATCAACCAGAATAATGTTATTTTTTAATTTTCATTAAGAAATGAAACGAAATCGGCCATAATTTAATAGCGCAACTTCGTCATTTCAATAATAAACATATTTGCTACAATTTTATTTAATAATATTTTATTTCATTTACTTCTTTTACATTGCATCATATAATATTTTTCAATATATATGATTACTTTGATGTGAAATTAATAATTTGCACATTCTCGTAAAAATTTCATTTTAGAAATTTTCAAAAAATACCAAACCGCCACACACAATTCAATGAAACTAAAAAATTCATTTTAGTCCCAGTTGAATTCGAATTGATGCCACTCCTCACAACACACATTGTATATTATGAGAAGCAATCATAACAATTTTTGGTTAATACAAAAATTGAAGACCAGCATCGAAAACACTTTGAATAAGACGAACTATTCTCACATTCAAAATAAATTGAATTGAAAATAATCCATCGTTTGATGATGAACCAATCATGATTTCCATTCAGCATGGTGTGAAGAGAAATGAATGATCCATCTTTAAAATTCAAAATAAAATTTTGAATTTTCTGATAATCTATCCAATTTGATGATATCCATTTTTCTGTGTCTCATTGACTGCGAAAGAATAATCATCGTCTGATTTCTGAGGTTTTGACGAACTATCCATCCACCGAAGTGACAAATAATCCATAACGCAAACCTCCATTATTCTCACATTCAAAATAAATTGAATTGAAAATAATCCATCGTTTGATGATGAACCAATCATGATTTCTATTCAGCATGGTGTGAAGAGAAATGAATGATCCATCTTTAAAATTCAAAATAAAATTTTGAATTTTCTGATAAATCTATCCAATTTGATGATATCCATTTTTCTGTGTCTCATTGACTGCGAAAGAATAATCATCGTCTGATTTCTGAGGTTTTGACGAACTATCCATCCACCGAAGTGACAAATAATCCATAACGCAAACCCCACAACACATCACAGTAAACCGTAAGCAAAAAATCACAAAATAATTTTTTTAAACGAAAATAACTCATCAACATGCCATCGAATACCATTCCTCAATAGTCATTCGACCAAATATTGCTTTGATAATATGTTCATTTTCGAAATCTCCACCAAATTATTAGCTATTTTTGCAGATTTATGCGACATGTTATAGATGTTTCTATACAAATTCTCCGCCAATAGTAGTTTCAAGTATATAAAAATATAAATATTTCATGTTTGAGACCAAAACTAATGGAATGTCTATACAGAATTATGATTTAATCTTAGGGAAGATGATTGAATATGATTGAATATCAATTTATATTGAAAATAAAATGGAATTAAAGAGGTTTTTTATTAATTTCCGTACATTACATAAAAGCTAATATAAGAATCATTTATATTTGATATTTCAGAAAAAATGCGTATAAATTCATATTATAATTTACCCGATATATCTCGAATAAATCTATAAAAATAAAGATATTTATAAACTTTTATATATATTTCGGAAATAAATTAATTAATAAATTATTAATAACACAACCATAACATATTAAACAATATCAACATTATAATATTATTTTCATTTTTATACATCGAGCCAACATTGATTTTTCAGTCAGACTGACTTAAAAATATTTTTTTAAGATCAACATCATGAAAAAGTATTTAGAAATTTTCTTTGAATATTTAGATGATGATTTGAAAAGAAGACATACGATTTCATTGAATCATTTTTATTCATAGAGTCAAAGACTTATAAATGATTTTTGTTTCATAGACAGAGTAAGAGTCTTTCAAAAATTCTTTCATTAACGTCACTAAACAAATGACGAGACATTTTGCTACCAACGAATTTACTTTTGTTTCGAAAGCAATTCAGAATCATTCAACACAGTAAAGTTCTTCTTCAAAACATCAACATTGATTTTTCAGTCAGACTGACTTAAAAATATTTTTTTAAGATCAACATCATGAAAAAGTATTTAGAAATTTTCTTTGAATATTTAGATGATGATTTGAAAAGAAGACATACGATTTCATTGATTCATTTTTATTCATAGAGTCAAAGACTTATAAATGATTTTTGTTTCATAGACAGAGTAAGAGTCTTTCAAAAATTCTTTCATTAACGTCACTAAACAAATGACGAGACATTTTGCTACCAACGAATTTACTTTTGTTTCGAAAGCAATTCAGAATCATTCAACACAGTAAAGTTCTTCTTCAAAACATCAACATTGATTTTTCAGTCAGACTGACTTAAAAATATTTTTTTAAGATCAACATCATGAAAAAGTATTTAGAAATTTTGTTTGAATATTTAGATGATGATTTGAAAAGAAGACATACGATTTCATTGAATCATTTTTATTCATAGAGTCAAAGACTTATAAATGATTTTTGTTTCATAGACAGAGTAAGAGTCTTTCAAAAATTCTTTTATTAACGTCACTAAACAAATGACGAGACATTTTGCTACCAACGAATTTACTTTTGTTTCGAAAGCAATTCAGAATCATTCAACACAGTAAAGTTCTTCTTCAAAACATCAACATTGATTTTTCAGTCAGACTGACTTAAAAATATTTTTTTAAGATCAACATCATGAAAAAGTATTTAGAAATTTTCTTTGAATATTTAGATGATGATTTGAAAAGAAGACATACGATTTCATTGAATCATTTTTATTCATAGAGTCAAAGACTTATAAATGATTTTTGTTTCATAGACAGAGTAAGAGTCTTTCAAAAATTCTTTCATTAACGTCACTAAACAAATGACGAGACATTTTGCTACCAACGAATTTACTTTTGTTTCGAAAGCAATTCAGAATCATTCAACACAGTAAAGTTCTTCTTCAAAACATCAACATTGATTTTTCAGTCAGACTGACTTAAAAATATTTTTTTAAGATCAACATCATGAAAAAGTATTTAGAAATTTTCTTTGAATATTTAGATGATGATTTGAAAAGAAGACATACGATTTCATTGAATCATTTTTATTCATAGAGTCAAAGACTTATAAATGATTTTTGTTTCATAGACAGAGTAAGAGTCTTTCAAAAATTCTTTCATTAACGTCACTAAACAAATGACGAGACATTTTGCTACCAACGAATTTACTTTTGTTTCGAAAGCAATTCAGAATCATTCAACACAGTAAAGTTCTTCTTCAAAACATCAACATTGATTTTTCAGTCAGACTGACTTAAAAATATTTTTTTAAGATCAACATCATGAAAAAGTATTTAGAAATTTTGTTTGAATATTTAGATGATGATTTGAAAAGAAGACATACGATTTCATTGAATCATTTTTATTCATAGAGTCAAAGACTTATAAATGATTTTTGTTTCATAGACAGAGTAAGAGTCTTTCAAAAATTCTTTCATTAACGTCACTAAACAAATGACGAGACATTTTGCTACCAACGAATTTACTTTTGTTTCGAAAGCAATTCAGAATCATTCAACACAGTAAAGTTCTTCTTCAAAACATCAACATTGATTTTTCAGTCAGACTGACTTAAAAATATTTTTTTAAGATCAACATCATGAAAAAGTATTTAGAAATTTTCTTTGAATATTTAGATGATGATTTGAAAAGAAGACATACGATTTCATTGAATCATTTTTATTCATAGAGTCAAAGACTTATAAATGATTTTTGTTTCATAGACAGAGTAAGAGTCTTTCAAAAATTCTTTCATTAACGTCACTAAACAAATGACGAGACATTTTGCTACCAACGAATTTACTTTTGTTTCGAAAGCAATTCAGAATCATTCAACACAGTAAAGTTCTTCTTCAAAACATCAACATTGATTTTTCAGTCAGACTGACTTAAAAATATTTTTTTAAGATCAACATCATGAAAAAGTATTTAGAAATTTTCTTTGAATATTTAGATGATGATTTGAAAAGAAGACATACGATTTCATTGAATCATTTTTATTCATAGAGTCAAAGACTTATAAATGATTTTTGTTTCATAGACAGAGTAAGAGTCTTTCAAAAATTCTTTCATTAACGTCACTAAACAAATGACGAGACATTTTGCTACCAACGAATTTACTTCTGTTTCGAAAGCAATTCAGAATCATTCAACACAGTAAAGTTCTTCTTCAAAACATCAACATTGATTTTTCAGTCAGACTGACTTAAAAATATTTTTTTAAGATCAACATCATGAAAAAGTATTTAGAAATTTTCTTTGAATATTTAGATGATGATTTGAAAAGAAGACATACGATTTCATTGATTCATTTTTATTCATAGAGTCAAAGACTTATAAATGATTTTTGTTTCATAGACAGAGTAAGAGTCTTTCAAAAATTCTTTCATTAACGTCACTAAACAAATGACGAGACATTTTGCTACCAACGAATTTACTTTTGTTTCGAAAGCAATTCAGAATCATTCAACACAGTAAAGTTCTTCTTCAAAACATCAACATTGATTTTTCAGTCAGACTGACTTAAAAATATTTTTTTAAGATCAACATCATGAAAAAGTATTTAGAAATTTTGTTTGAATATTTAGATGATGATTTGAAAAGAAGACATACGATTTCATTGAATCATTTTTATTCATAGAGTCAAAGACTTATAAATGATTTTTGTTTCATAGACAGAGTAAGAGTCTTTCAAAAATTCTTTTATTAACGTCACTAAACAAATGACGAGACATTTTGCTACTAACGAATTTACTTTTGTTTCGAAAGCAATTCAGAATCATTCAACACAGTAAAGTTCTTCTTCAAAACATCAACATTGATTTTTCAGTCAGACTGACTTAAAAATATTTTTTTAATATCAACATCATGAAAAAGTATTTAGAAATTTTCTTTGAATATTTAGATGATGATTTGAAAAGAAGACATACGATTTCATTGAATCATTTTTATTCATAGAGTCAAAGACTTATAAATGATTTTTGTTTCATAGACAGAGTAAGAGTCTTTCAAAAATTCTTTCATTAACGTCACTAAACAAATGACGAGACATTTTGCTACCAAAAGGGAACCGTTTAACACCACATACATTTTTGATTTTAACAATTTCTTCACCTTAGATTCGAAAACAAATTTAAAATGATTGTACAACCATAAAGTCATCATTTTCATGCATCAAACTAAAGTGTAAAGAAACAATTTTATTATAGAGACAACAAAAATCTCGATATAATCCATTCATTCATTCATATACGTCACTAATTAAATGACGAGACATTTGGCACCGTTGGAAAGTCATAGTTACTAATAATATTTCAATGCCTCCCCAGAGCATTGATTATAAATTAAATTGTACTTAAAACAAATATAAATGAAACAATATAGATAGATATAAATGTTTTCCAGTACATGCAAAGTGATGCAACAACTATAGCATATTTGAAATCATCATCATCTCTGTCTTTATGCAAAATTTATATATTTTATAAATGTATAAGAAGATGATAAACAATTTTAAATATACTATCATAAGTTGCTTCCCTTTGCGGGGAATAATAACACTTTATATGTAAATAACATACAAAGTGTTTGAAGACAAGCATATATATTCAAAAAATATAATTTATATATAAAAATCATACAATATTAAATATTACATGATTTATATATATTTTATTT
>CATQJQ010000109.1:0-2500 GCA_958299815.1 Sarcophaga carnaria | reverse complement strand
GTTGTTACACACTCCTTAGCGGATTACGACTTCCATGTCCACCGTCCTGCTGTTTTAAGCAACCAACGCCTTTCATGGTATCTGCATGAGTTGTTAATTTGGGCACCGTAACATTACGTTTGGTTCATCCCACAGCGCCAGTTCTGCTTACCAAAAGTGGCCCACTGGGCACATTATATCACAACCACAACCTTCATACCAAGAAAGGTGAGGTTCTTACCCATTTAAAGTTTGAGAATAGGTTAAGGTCGTTTCGACCCTAAGGCCTCTAATCATTCGCTTTACCAGATAAGATTATTTTACATAATTTTTAAATGCACCAGCTATCCTGAGGGAAACTTCGGAGGGAACCAGCTACTAGATGGTTCGATTGGTCTTTCGCCCCTATACTCAATTCTGACAATCGATTTGCACGTCAGAACTGTTTCGGTCTTCCATCAGGGTTTCCCCTGACTTCAACCTGATCAAGTATAGTTCACCATCTTTCGGGTCACAGCATATATGCTCAAGGTACGCTCTAGTTAGAGGTATAAATAATATAAATATTATTATACATAACTATATAGAACGCCCCGGGATTTGAATTAATAGACTATAAATAATCTAAAAACTAATCCCATTAAAGTTATGTTAATTTCGCTATTAGGTTTTGATACCCAATAACTTGCAAATATGTTAGACTCCTTGGTCCGTGTTTCAAGACGGGTCCCGAAGGTATCCTGAATCTTTCGCATTGTTAATCATATAAGTGCATATAATAAACATAAAAATCAATGATTAATATGCTATTATAAAATATAAATATTTAAGCACTATATACAATAAATCTATCAACACTTTATCAAATCAAGAGCATTTATTCTATGTTAAATTGCAAGCAAAATAATTTGAATAAACTTACGCATCATTGATCTTATGATAAATATATTTATGTTAATAGATTACAATGTCCGTTATAGAAAAAATGCACACCATTATTATAATATTATTAATATTAAAATCATAATGATGAATTTTCTATAATGGATATTCAGGTTCATCGGGCTTAACCTCTAAGCAGTTTCACGTACTATTTAACTCTCTATTCAGAGTTCTTTTCAACTTTCCCTCACGGTACTTGTTTACTATCGGTCTCATGGTTATATTTAGTTTTAGATGGAGTTTACCACCCACTTAGTGCTGCACTATCAAGCAACACGACTCTTTGGAAATGCCATCTAGTAATCATTAACGTTATACGGGCCTGGCACCCTCTATGGGTAAATGGCCTCATTTAAGAAGGACTTAAATCGTTAATTTCTCATACTAGAAATTTGACATTCCATACACTGCATCTCACATTTGCCATAAAGACAAAGTGACTTAGTGCTGAACTGATTTCTTTTCGCTCGCCGCTACTAAGAAAATCCTTGTTAGTTTCTTTTCCTCCCCTCATTAATATGCTTAAATTCAGGGGGTAATCCCATATGAGTTGAGGTTGTATAACAATTGTTAAAAATTTCTTAAATACAATAGCCTCTGAATAAAATCATTTCTTTATTTTAATAATATTAATAAAAAAAAATTCTTTTTATTAAAGAGGCAATTCTAGTTCATAAAAATTATTTTATGCTAGACCTTCCTCAATAAAAAAAGAATTATATTATATACTTCTGTGAATTATATAAATACTCTGATTTTATTCATTTGAGAGGTTTTGTATCTTTAGCTATTAGTATTATGAACACTTTATAGAAAAAGTATCCAGTAATACAATATGTGCTTTAAATTTATATAATATATAAATTTATTAAGCAACTTATTTAGCATAGTCTTACAACCCTCAACCATATGTAGTCCAAGCAGCACTCTAATTAAAAATTAAAGTACATAACAGCATGGACTGCGATATGCGTTCAAAATGTCGATGTTCATGTGTCCTGCAGTTCACACGATGACGCACAGTTTGCTGCGTTCTTCATCGACCCATGAGCCAAGTGATCCACCGCTTAGAGTTAAAATTTTTGTTTTTAAAGAGCACGTCATAAATATATTTATTGAAAGAAATCAAAAATACACCAAAATTAAATTGGCATATATCAATTCCTTCAATAATTTATTTTTATACATACAAAGTGTGTTGCGAATGTCTTAGTTCAAAATCTTCTCAAAAAAGAAAAGATAAAGAACGAATTAACTTACATAAAAAAAGATTTATATAAGTACAACTATAATTGTATGTTTTGCAATGTATGAAAATATAATATAAATATTATATTCCCAGTACATCACTAATAATATATATATATGGATTTATAAATTTACAAATCACATACACATTTTATAAAAGTTATGTTTCTCAGTTTTCCTCTTTTTTTATTTGTTACATTTATATAATAAATGTAACTATAATTTATTGAACCTTTTTTTTTTTTATATATATATTTAAATGCCTGCCTTCTTTATAGATTTATATTTAATATTGAATAATATATGGAATACTATAAAACTCAATATATTT
>CATQJQ010000108.1:47500-49549 GCA_958299815.1 Sarcophaga carnaria | reverse complement strand
TCTCATTGACTGCGAAAGAATAATCATCGTCTGATTTCTGAGGTTTTGACGAACTATCCATCCACCGAAGTGACAAATAATCCATAACGCAAACCTCCATTATTCTCACATTCAAAATAAATTGAATTGAAAATAATCCATCGTTTGATGATGAACCAATCATGATTTCTATTCAGCATGGTGTGAAGAGAAATGAATGATCCATCTTTAAAATTCAAAATAAAATTTTGAATTTTCTGATAAATCTATCCAATTTGATGATATCCATTTTTCTGTGTCTCATTGACTGCGAAAGAATAATCATCGTCTGATTTCTGAGGTTTTGACGAACTATCCATCCACCGAAGTGACAAATAATCCATAACGCAAACCCCACAACACATCACAGTAAACCGTAAGCAAAAAATCAAAAATAATTTTTTTAAACGAAAATAACTCATCAACATGCCATCGAATACCATTCCTCAATAGTCATTCGACCAAATATTGCTTTGATAATATGTTCATTTTCGAAATCTCCACCAAATTATTAGCTATTTTTGCAGATTTATGCGACATGTTATAGATGTTTCTATACAAATTCTCCGCCAATAGTAGTTTTCAAGTATATAAAAATATAAATATTTCATGTTTGAGACCAAAACTAATGGAATGTCTATACAGAATTATGATTTAATCTTAGGGAAGATGATTGAATATGATTGAATATCAATTTATATTGAAAATAAAATGGAATTAAAGAGGTTTTTTATTAATTTCCGTACATTACATAAAAGCTAATATAAGAATCATTTATATTTGATATTTCAGAAAAAATGCGTATAAATTCATATTATAATTTACCCGATATATCTCGAATAAATCTATAAAAATAAAGATATTTATAAACTTTTATATATATTTCGGAAATAAATTAATTAATAAATTATTAATAACACAACCATAACATATTAAACAATATCAACATTATAATATTATTTTCATTTTTATACATCGAGCCAACATTGATTTTTCAGTCAGACTGACTTAAAAATATTTTTTTAAGATCAACATCATGAAAAAGTATTTAGAAATTTTCTTTGAATATTTAGATGATGATTTGAAAAGAAGACATACGATTTCATTGAATCATTTTTATTCATAGAGTCAAAGACTTATAAATGATTTTTGTTTCATAGACAGAGTAAGAGTCTTTCAAAAATTCTTTCATTAACGTCACTAAACAAATGACGAGACATTTTGCTACCAACGAATTTACTTTTGTTTCGAAAGCAATTCAGAATCATTCAACACAGTAAAGTTCTTCTTCAAAACATCAACATTGATTTTTCAGTCAGACTGACTTAAAAATATTTTTTTAAGATCAACATCATGAAAAAGTATTTAGAAATTTTCTTTGAATATTTAGATGATGATTTGAAAAGAAGACATACGATTTCATTGATTCATTTTTATTCATAGAGTCAAAGACTTATAAATGATTTTTGTTTCATAGACAGAGTAAGAGTCTTTCAAAAATTCTTTCATTAACGTCACTAAACAAATGACGAGACATTTTGCTACCAACGAATTTACTTTTGTTTCGAAAGCAATTCAGAATCATTCAACACAGTAAAGTTCTTCTTCAAAACATCAACATTGATTTTTCAGTCAGACTGACTTAAAAATATTTTTTTAAGATCAACATCATGAAAAAGTATTTAGAAATTTTGTTTGAATATTTAGATGATGATTTGAAAAGAAGACATACGATTTCATTGAATCATTTTTATTCATAGAGTCAAAGACTTATAAATGATTTTTGTTTCATAGACAGAGTAAGAGTCTTTCAAAAATTCTTTTATTAACGTCACTAAACAAATGACGAGACATTTTGCTACCAACGAATTTACTTTTGTTTCGAAAGCAATTCAGAATCATTCAACACAGTAAAGTTCTTCTTCAAAACATCAACATTGATTTTTCAGTCAGACTGACTTAAAAATATTTTTTTAAGATCAACATCATGAAAAAGTATTTAGAAATTTTCTTTGAATATTTAGATGATGA
>CATQJQ010000108.1:32500-42500 GCA_958299815.1 Sarcophaga carnaria | reverse complement strand
GCTTCTTTATGGTCGTTCCTGTTGCCAGGATGAGCACAAGGCCCATATTTATTAACAAACGGATACTCAACAGGTTACGGAATTGGAACCGTATTCCCTTTCGTTCAAAATTATTCAAGTGTTTAATTACTAAATAATTAAATTAAATTATTTTTCATTATAACTTGAAAATTTTCGGCTTTCGCCTTGAACTTAGGACCGACTAACTCGTGATCAACCACTGTTCACACGAAACCCTTCTCCACTTCAGTCCTCCAAGGTCTCATTCGATTATTTGCTACTACCACCAAGATCTGTACCAATGGCGGCTCCATGCAGGCTTGCGCCAAACACTTCCAAGCACACCATAGTACCCTCCTACTCACTAAAGTTTCAAAGTTTATAATCCAACCGAAATTGAACATAAACCATCTACTTTAGCGGTAATGTATAGGTATACAACTTAAGCGCCATCCATTTTAAGGGCTAGTTGCTTCGGCAGGTGAGTTGTTACACACTCCTTAGCGGATTACGACTTCCATGTCCACCGTCCTGCTGTTTTAAGCAACCAACGCCTTTCATGGTATCTGCATGAGTTGTTAATTTGGGCACCGTAACATTACGTTTGGTTCATCCCACAGCGCCAGTTCTGCTTACCAAAAGTGGCCCACTGGGCACATTATATCACAACCACAACCTTCATACCAAGAAAGGTGAGGTTCTTACCCATTTAAAGTTTGAGAATAGGTTAAGGTCGTTTCGACCCTAAGGCCTCTAATCATTCGCTTTACCAGATAAGATTATTTTACATAATTTTTAAATGCACCAGCTATCCTGAGGGAAACTTCGGAGGGAACCAGCTACTAGATGGTTCGATTGGTCTTTCGCCCCTATACTCAATTCTGACAATCGATTTGCACGTCAGAACTGTTTCGGTCTTCCATCAGGGTTTCCCCTGACTTCAACCTGATCAAGTATAGTTCACCATCTTTCGGGTCACAGCATATATGCTCAAGGTACGCTCTAGTTAGAGGTATAAATAATATAAATATTATTATACATAACTATATAGAACGCCCCGGGATTGAATTAATAGACTATAAATAATCTAAAAACTAATCCCATTAAAGTTATGTTAATTTCGCTATTAGGTTTTGATACCCAATAACTTGCAAATATGTTAGACTCCTTGGTCCGTGTTTCAAGACGGGTCCCGAAGGTATCCTGAATCTTTCGCATTGTTAATCATATAAGTGCATATAATAAACATAAAAATCAATGATTAATATGCTATTATAAAATATAAATATTTAAGCACTATATACAATAAATCTATCAACACTTTATCAAATCAAGAGCATTTATTCTATGTTAAATTGCAAGCAAAATAATTTGAATAAACTTACGCATCATTGATCTTATGATAAATATATTTATGTTAATAGATTACAATGTCCGTTATAGAAAAAATGCACACCATTATTATAATATTATTAATATTAAAATCATAATGATGAATTTTCTATAATGGATATTCAGGTTCATCGGGCTTAACCTCTAAGCAGTTTCACGTACTATTTAACTCTCTATTCAGAGTTCTTTTCAACTTTCCCTCACGGTACTTGTTTACTATCGGTCTCATGGTTATATTTAGTTTTAGATGGAGTTTACCACCCACTTAGTGCTGCACTATCAAGCAACACGACTCTTTGGAAATGCCATCTAGTAATCATTAACGTTATACGGGCCTGGCACCCTCTATGGGTAAATGGCCTCATTTAAGAAGGACTTAAATCGTTAATTTCTCATACTAGAAATTTGACATTCCATACACTGCATCTCACATTTGCCATAAAGACAAAGTGACTTAGTGCTGAACTGATTTCTTTTCGCTCGCCGCTACTAAGAAAATCCTTGTTAGTTTCTTTTCCTCCCCTCATTAATATGCTTAAATTCAGGGGGTAATCCCATATGAGTTGAGGTTGTATAACAATTGTTAAAAATTTCTTAAATACAATAAGCCTCTGAATAAAATCATTTCTTTATTTTAATAATATTAATAAAAAAAAATTCTTTTTATTAAAGAGGCAATTCTAGTTCATAAAAATTATTTTATGCTAGACCTTCCTCAATAAAAAAAGAATTATATTATATACTTCTGTGAATTATATAAATACTCTGATTTTATTCATTTGAGAGGTTTTGTATCTTTAGCTATTAGTATTATGAACACTTTATAGAAAAAGTATCCAGTAATACAATATGTGCTTTAAATTTATATAATATATAAATTTATTAAGCAACTTATTTAGCATAGTCTTACAACCCTCAACCATATGTAGTCCAAGCAGCACTCTAATTAAAAATTAAAGTACATAACAGCATGGACTGCGATATGCGTTCAAAATGTCGATGTTCATGTGTCCTGCAGTTCACACGATGACGCACAGTTTGCTGCGTTCTTCATCGACCCATGAGCCAAGTGATCCACCGCTTAGAGTTAAAATTTTTGTTTTTAAAGAGCACGTCATAAATATATTTATTGAAAGAAATCAAAAATACACCAAAATTAAATTGGCATATATCAATTCCTTCAATAATTTATTTTTATACATACAAAGTGTGTTGCGAATGTCTTAGTTCAAAATCTTCTCAAAAAAGAAAAGATAAAGAACGAATTAACTTACATAAAAAAAGATTTATATAAGTACAACTATAATTGTATGTTTTGCAATGTATGAAAATATAATATAAATATTATATTCCCAGTACATCACTAATAATATATATATATGGATTTATAAATTTACAAATCACATACACATTTTATAAAAGTTATGTTTCTCAGTTTTCCTCTTTTTTTATTTGTTACATTTATATAATAAATGTAACTATAATTTATTGAACCTTTTTTTTTTTTATATATATATTTAAATGCCTGCCTTCTTTATAGATTTATATTTAATATTGAATAATATATGGAATACTATAAAACTCAATATATTTTGTGTTACATCATGTGTTAACACTTAAGAAATTTCCCCAAGATTTCTTTTTCATTATTAATGAAATATGCTCATTATATATTTTTTGATCATTGATCGAAAGGTTCTTTTGTCAACTTCTGTGAAACATCCACAACACCCCAAAACCAACTGGAAAAGGTATTATGGCGTTCACGTCCGAAGACATTATTTATGAGAGAAAACATTGTCACATAAAATAAACTATGATCTATAAATTCATATAAATCATAATTTTACATACAAAGTGTGTTGCGAATGTCTTATTATATAAGTACAACTATAATTGTATGTTTTTCAATGTATATGAGAGAATATAAAATATTATATTTCTCAAAACATTGAATAAGTTCAGATATGCATCATTTGTTTTTTATTGTATATTTATATAAAATATATAAATATACATTTTTATTTAACGGTAGGAACACATTAATGATCCTTCCGCAGGTTCACCTACGGAAACCTTGTTACGACTTTTACTTCCTCTAAATAATCAAGTTCGGTCAACTTTTGCGAAACATCCGTAACACGCAAGGCGTTACAGTGATCACGTCCGGAGACCTCACTAAATAATTCAATCGGTAGTAGCGACGGGCGGTGTGTACAAAGGGCAGGGACGTAATCAATGCGAGTTAATGACTCACACTTACTGGGAATTCCAAGTTCATGTGAACAGTTTCAGTTCACAATCCCAAGCATGAAAGTGGTTCAGCGGTTTACCCGGACCTCTCGGTCTAGGAAATACACGTTGATACTTTCATTGTAGCGCGCGTGCAGCCCAGGACATCTAAGGGCATCACAGACCTGTTATTGCTCAATCTCATTATTGCTAGACGCAATTTGTCCATTTAAGAAGCTAGTGTCCTTATAATGGGACAAACCAACAGGTACGGCTCCACCTTTATAAACACATTCAAACACTCACACATGTTACTGCATTCATGAATGAAGGCTATAAAAGCTTCAAACACCATAATCCTGAAAGCATCTATTTAATATATTTGAGTCTCGTTCGTTATCGGAATTAACCAGACAAATCACTCCACGAACTAAGAACGGCCATGCACCACCACCCATAGATTCGAGAAAGAGCTATCAATCTGTCTTACACGCTTATGTTCGGACCTGGTAAGTTTTCCCGTGTTGAGTCAAATTAAGCCGCAGGCTCCACTCCTGGTGGTGCCCTTCCGTCAATTCCTTTAAGTTTCAGCTTTGCAACCATACTTCCCCCGGAGCCCAAAAGCTTTGGTTTCCCGGGAAGCGACTGAGAGAGCCATAATAGTAGCTACACCCAATTGCTAGCTGGCATCGTTTATGGTTAGAACTAGGGCGGTATCTGATCGCCTTCGAACCTCTAACTTTCGTTCTTGATTAATGAAAACATCTTTGGCAAATGCTTTCGCTTAAGTTAGTCTTACGACGGTCCAAGAATTTCACCTCTCGCGTCGTAATACTAATGCCCCCAAACTGCTTCTATTAATCATTACCTCTTGATCTAAAAACCAATGAAAGTAGAACAGAGGTCTTATTTCATTATTCCATGCACAAAATATTCAGGCATTTGGAGCCTGCTTTAAGCACTCTAATTTGTTCAAAGTAATTGTACCGGCCTACAACAGCACGCAATGAAGAGCACTGAAGCAGGTTTAAATAGGAGGAATACATATAAATACAAGTATTTAATATATATAAGAACTCCACCGGTAATACGCTTACATACATAAGGTATAGTACAGACTACAATTATAGTTATACTACCCGTATGAAGCACAAGTTCAACTACGAACGTTTTAACCGCAACAACTTTAATATACGCTATTGGAGCTGGAGTTACCGCGGCTGCTGGCACCAGACTTGCCCTCCAATAGGTCCTTGTTAAAGGATTTAAAGTGTACTCATTCCAATTACAGGGCCTCTATAATGAGTCCTGTATTGTTATTTTTCGTCACTACCTCCCCGGGCTGGGAGTGGGTAATTTACGCGCCTGCTGCCTTCCTTAGATGTGGTAGCCGTTTCTCAGGCTCCCTCTCCGGAATCGAACCCTGATTCCCCGTTACCCGTTGCAACCATGGTAGTCCTAGATACTACCATCAAAAGTTGATAGGGCAGACATTTGAAAGATCTGTCGTCGGTACAAGACCATACGATCTGCAAGTTATCTAGAGTTCAACCATAATAACGATCTTGCGATCGCTTGGTTTTAGCCTAATAAAAGCACACGTCCCAAAGGTCCGTGTTTATAATGCATGTATTAGCTCTAGAATTACCACAGTTATCCAAGTAACTGTTAACGATCTAAGGAACCATAACTGATATAATGAGCCTTTTGCGGTTTCACTTTTAATTCGTGTGTACTTAGACATGCATGGCTTAATCTTTGAGACAAGCATATAACTACTGGCAGGATCAACCAGAATAATGTTATTTTTTAATTTTCATTAAGAAATGAAACGAAATCGGCCATAATTTAATAGCGCAACTTCGTCATTTCAATAATAAACATATTTGCTACAATTTTATTTAATAATATTTTATTTCATTTACTTCTTTTACATTGCATCATATAATATTTTTCAATATATATGATTACTTTGATGTGAAATTAATAATTTGCACATTCTCGTAAAAATTTCATTTTAGAAATTTTCAAAAAATACCAAACCGCCACACACAATTCAATGAAACTAAAAAATTCATTTTAGTCCCAGTTGAATTCGAATTGATGCCACTCCTCACAACACACATTGTATATTATGAGAAGCAATCATAACAATTTTTGGTTAATACAAAAATTGAAGACCAGCATCGAAAACACTTTGAATAAGACGAACTATTCTCACATTCAAAATAAATTGAATTGAAAATAATCCATCGTTTGATGATGAACCAATCATGATTTCCATTCAGCATGGTGTGAAGAGAAATGAATGATCCATCTTTAAAATTCAAAATAAAATTTTGAATTTTCTGATAATCTATCCAATTTGATGATATCCATTTTTCTGTGTCTCATTGACTGCGAAAGAATAATCATCGTCTGATTTCTGAGGTTTTGACGAACTATCCATCCACCGAAGTGACAAATAATCCATAACGCAAACCTCCATTATTCTCACATTCAAAATAAATTGAATTGAAAATAATCCATCGTTTGATGATGAACCAATCATGATTTCTATTCAGCATGGTGTGAAGAGAAATGAATGATCCATCTTTAAAATTCAAAATAAAATTTTGAATTTTCTGATAATCTATCCAATTTGATGATATCCATTTTTCTGTGTCTCATTGACTGCGAAAGAATAATCATCGTCTGATTTCTGAGGTTTTGACGAACTATCCATCCACCGAAGTGACAAATAATCCATAACGCAAACCCCACAACACATCACAGTAAACCGTAAGCAAAAAATCACAAAATAATTTTTTTAAACGAAAATAACTCATCAACATGCCATCGAATACCATTCCTCAATAGTCATTCGACCAAATATTGCTTTGATAATATGTTCATTTTCGAAATCTCCACCAAATTATTAGCTATTTTTGCAGATTTATGCGACATGTTATAGATGTTTCTATACAAATTCTCCGCCAATAGTAGTTTCAAGTATATAAAAATATAAATATTTCATGTTTGAGACCAAAACTAATGGAATGTCTATACAGAATTATGATTTAATCTTAGGGAAGATGATTGAATATGATTGAATATCAATTTATATTGAAAATAAAATGGAATTAAAGAGGTTTTTTATTAATTTCCGTACATTACATAAAAGCTAATATAAGAATCATTTATATTTGATATTTCAGAAAAAATGCGTATAAATTCATATTATAATTTACCCGATATATCTCGAATAAATCTATAAAAATAAAGATATTTATAAACTTTTATATATATTTCGGAAATAAATTAATTAATAAATTATTAATAACACAACCATAACATATTAAACAATATCAACATTATAATATTATTTTCATTTTTATACATCGAGCCAACATTGATTTTTCAGTCAGACTGACTTAAAAATATTTTTTTAAGATCAACATCATGAAAAAGTATTTAGAAATTTTCTTTGAATATTTAGATGATGATTTGAAAAGAAGACATACGATTTCATTGAATCATTTTTATTCATAGAGTCAAAGACTTATAAATGATTTTTGTTTCATAGACAGAGTAAGAGTCTTTCAAAAATTCTTTCATTAACGTCACTAAACAAATGACGAGACATTTTGCTACCAACGAATTTACTTTTGTTTCGAAAGCAATTCAGAATCATTCAACACAGTAAAGTTCTTCTTCAAAACATCAACATTGATTTTTCAGTCAGACTGACTTAAAAATATTTTTTTAAGATCAACATCATGAAAAAGTATTTAGAAATTTTCTTTGAATATTTAGATGATGATTTGAAAAGAAGACATACGATTTCATTGAATCATTTTTATTCATAGAGTCAAAGACTTATAAATGATTTTTGTTTCATAGACAGAGTAAGAGTCTTTCAAAAATTCTTTCATTAACGTCACTAAACAAATGACGAGACATTTTGCTACCAACGAATTTACTTTTGTTTCGAAAGCAATTCAGAATCATTCAACACAGTAAAGTTCTTCTTCAAAACATCAACATTGATTTTTCAGTCAGACTGACTTAAAAATATTTTTTTAAGATCAACATCATGAAAAAGTATTTAGAAATTTTCTTTGAATATTTAGATGATGATTTGAAAAGAAGACATACGATTTCATTGATTCATTTTTATTCATAGAGTCAAAGACTTATAAATGATTTTTGTTTCATAGACAGAGTAAGAGTCTTTCAAAAATTCTTTCATTAACGTCACTAAACAAATGACGAGACATTTTGCTACCAACGAATTTACTTCTGTTTCGAAAGCAATTCAGAATCATTCAACACAGTAAAGTTCTTCTTCAAAACATCAACATTGATTTTTCAGTCAGACTGACTTAAAAATATTTTTTTAAGATCAACATCATGAAAAAGTATTTAGAAATTTTCTTTGAATATTTAGATGATGATTTGAAAAGAAGACATACGATTTCATTGAATCATTTTTATTCATAGAGTCAAAGACTTATAAATGATTTTTGTTTCATAGACAGAGTAAGAGTCTTTCAAAAATTCTTTCATTAACGTCACTAAACAAATGACGAGACATTTTGCTACCAACGAATTTACTTTTGTTTCGAAAGCAATTCAGAATCATTCAACACAGTAAAGTTCTTCTTCAAAACATCAACATTGATTTTTCAGTCAGACTGACTTAAAAATATTTTTTTAAGATCAACATCATGAAAAAGTATTTAGAAATTTTCTTTGAATATTTAGATGATGATTTGAAAAGAAGACATACGATTTCATTGATTCATTTTTATTCATAGAGTCAAAGACTTATAAATGATTTTTGTTTCATAGACAGAGTAAGAGTCTTTCAAAAATTCTTTCATTAACGTCACTAAACAAATGACGAGACATTTTGCTACCAACGAATTTACTTTTGTTTCGAAAGCAATTCAGAATCATTCAACACAGTAAAGTTCTTCTTCAAAACATCAACATTGATTTTTCAGTCAGACTGACTTAAAAATATTTTTTTAAGATCAACATCATGAAAAAGTATTTAGAAATTTTGTTTGAATATTTAGATGATGATTTGAAAAGAAGACATACGATTTCATTGAATCATTTTTATTCATAGAGTCAAAGACTTATAAATGATTTTTGTTTCATAGACAGAGTAAGAGTCTTTCAAAAATTCTTTTATTAACGTCACTAAACAAATGACGAGACATTTTGCTACCAACGAATTTACTTTTGTTTCGAAAGCAATTCAGAATCATTCAACACAGTAAAGTTCTTCTTCAAAACATCAACATTGATTTTTCAGTCAGACTGACTTAAAAATATTTTTTTAAGATCAACATCATGAAAAAGTATTTAGAAATTTTCTTTGAATATTTAGATGATGATTTGAAAAGAAGACATACGATTTCATTGAATCATTTTTATTCATAGAGTCAAAGACTTATAAATGATTTTTGTTTCATAGACAGAGTAAGAGTCTTTCAAAAATTCTTTCATTAACGTCACTAAACAAATGACGAGACATTTTGCTACCAACGAATTTACTTTTGTTTCGAAAGCAATTCAGAATCATTCAACACAGTAAAGTTCTTCTTCAAAACATCAACATTGATTTTTCAGTCAGACTGACTTAAAAATATTTTTTTAAGATCAACATCATGAAAAAGTATTTAGAAATTTTCTTTGAATATTTAGATGATGATTTGAAAAGAAGACATACGATTTCATTGAATCATTTTTATTCATAGAGTCAAAGACTTATAAATGATTTTTGTTTCATAGACAGAGTAAGAGTCTTTCAAAAATTCTTTCATTAACGTCACTAAACAAATGACGAGACATTTTGCTACCAACGAATTTACTTTTGTTTCGAAAGCAATTCAGAATCATTCAACACAGTAAAGTTCTTCTTCAAAACATCAACATTGATTTTTCAGTCAGACTGACTTAAAAATATTTTTTTAAGATCAACATCATGAAAAAGTATTTAGAAATTTTGTTTGAATATTTAGATGATGATTTGAAAAGAAGACATACGATTTCATTGAATCATTTTTATTCATAGAGTCAAAGACTTATAAATGATTTTTGTTTCATAGACAGAGTAAGAGTCTTTCAAAAATTCTTTCATTAACGTCACTAAACAAATGACGAGACATTTTGCTACCAACGAATTTACTTTTGTTTCGAAAGCAATTCAGAATCATTCAACACAGTAAAGTTCTTCTTCAAAACATCAACATTGATTTTTCAGTCAGACTGACTTAAAAATATTTTTTTAAGATCAACATCATGAAAAAGTATTTAGAAATTTTCTTTGAATATTTAGATGATGATTTGAAAAGAAGACATACGATTTCATTGAATCATTTTT